>SJYC01132022.1:0-14175 GCA_006408675.1 Madoqua kirkii
AACCTAAGACAGGAAAACAAAGATTACAGAGAAAAGAGAATTGTAAGACAAAGTTAATCATGTAGGAAGGAGAGTCTTTGTACTCATAGAAACCTGGAGAAACTAGAGAAAGAGGCACCAGGAGACCAAACAAGCATGGGTTCGCATAGTTTGGAGGAGAGATTGCAACAGTACTGTTTCGGGAAGACCATCCTGTTTTCACTTATCCGTTTTTTGCCTGCATTTTTGGCAATGCTGATGAAAAGAGTTTGACATAAACGTCCCCTGATTTCCCTTACTGACAAAATAAAAATTTTGCCACAAGCTGTTGCCATCATCTCTGAGAGTGCTATGCTTAATCTCCTCTTGATTGGCAGTTAGGAAGGTGAACTTCAAAAGATGTGATGGCCCAGGACACATTCCTGGGGGACAGGAGTTGGTAAAAGGAAAACCTGGGGATGCTGGAGGAGCCTAAGGAGAGACGGAAGGTTGATGGTGGGAAGATAAGGTGTGTCAGCTGGGATCACACCTCTGCTTGAGCTTATCTGGATGAGGATGGCCCTTGCGGTCCAGGGGCTCACACTCTGCTTTCGTACTGCAGGAGGCAGGAGTTCCATCTCTGGGTAGGGAGTTACGTTCCCAGATTGAGAGAATATGCAAAGAAGGGATTCTTTGACTGTTTCACTGATCTCGATAATAACTAGACGCATAGAGTTAGGAGGTTTTTTTTCTTCAAAATTCTTGAAATTATAAGAACTACTGTCTTGCTTTCTTGCTTGCCTAAGAAAAAAGCGAGTCAATGAATAAAGGAGATATCAGAGATTTGATGGGTCAAATGTGTCTGGAGAGGGGGAGACGAAAGTGGAGTTCTGACAGGCCTTCTTTACAGGAGGTTAAGGGGCACAGAACGGATCCTCGTCTTAGTTATAAGGAAAACTGAGCCCGCCTTGGGGCAGGAGAAGGTGAGGAATAGTTTGTGCTGATGTGATTCTCATCTCAGAGAAATAGGAGGCTTTCCAACCGTCTCTTAGGAAGTCATTTAACTATGTGAAACCACACACTCAGCTTTACTTCTAGAGAATAAAATATAAACCATTCCCTCAACCTTAAGGAATGAATGCAGGAGTGGGGGAGGTGAGTCCGGGACAGTTTATCCCATTTTGATCTCAACACAGAAAGGAACGATGAATATTCCTGAGCTGAAATGTCACTTGTGTATGGTGATTTTCCACTCACCCTAAAGGTCAAAAGTCCACAGGCATGTACGCATCTCCTAAAACAGTCCTCCCTGTTAGAATGACAAAATGCCGTGAATGCTCAGCCCTGCCAAGCAGGATATTGAAGATCACTTCTCTGTAACCCTGGTCTTAGAAGGGACAACCGTTGGCTCATGATGGGTCACACCAACATAAGGATGCTATAAAAGGGGGCACAATTCGAATCCTCTCCAACCACTGGGACACCCTCAGCCTCGACAGGAGAAGGACCACGGGAGACACAAGATGAAAGTTCTGTTCCTGACTCTTCTCCTTGGTGTGGTTTGTGCCGCCCAAGAAGAGGAAGCTGAGCAAAGTGTCTCAGAGGTACCGGGGACGGTCTGAGCTGGGAGGAGGTCTTGGTTTGTCTGTGTTCCTTTTGTGGTTTTGCTCTGTGGATTCGCAAGCCGAGTCATCTACCCCCAGCAATACATTACTCCATTTACTGGCACTAGCCCTGTTGCGTTTGGTGTGTGTATCATCTCTACTGTGTATTAACTGACTCAAGTGCATTTTTCCTGGTCTTGTAACTCAGAATGGGAATCAGCCAAGCAGGGTTGGATCGGAGTTCTTGCATTTGACATCCGAGCTCAAGCTATCTTGGAAATACCTCAGTTCTGTCTTATCCCGTGACTTCAGTTTTGCATTATTTTATAAACCCTGCTGTGCTCAGTCAAGTTAGATAATGAATTGTACAAGGGATGGGAACCTTATGAGGGATGGTGCTTGATGAAATATAAAAATTAGGATAAATATTACAAAGGGGATACATTTGACATCCGAGCTCAAGCTATCTTGGAAATACCTCAGTTCTGTCTTATCCCGTGACTTCAGTTTTGCATTATTTTATAAACCCTGCTGTGCTCAGTCAAGTTAGATAATGAATTGTACAAGGGATGGGAACCTCATGAGGGATGGTGCTTGATGAAATAAAAAGACTAGGATAAATATTAAAAGGGGATTTCACTGTAGCTTTCAGGAGAATGGAAAACTGTGTACTTTGGATCCACTGGTACAGAGACGACCGAGGATCCTGCAAGCTCTGCTTCAGGGACTGCAGACTCTGTTCCAGAGACGACCACGGCGAGCAAGATAACCAGGATTTACGTCTGTAAAGTTGTGTTTAACAGTGACGAGGGCACAGTAGTAATCTACCTTTGTGTTGAGTAAGTAAAAATCACCCAGAAGGAAACTCTATCAACCCCGATCTGAGGGAGAGTGTGTCTCCCCCGTCTGCAGGGAGCGCTGTGGGTGATGTTGAGTGCGTGACACCCTGAGCTGTGGGACTGAGCAGGGTCTCTGAGCTGGGGGGCGGGGGCAGTTCCCCTGTGAGTCTCCAGGAAATATCCTGGAGTCTTTGCTTATTGGGGAGGGGGGGATCCCAGAAATTCCACTGGCATCAACTCATTAAAGCCAAGAGGAACACGGCAGAGGAAAGAGGCTCCTGTCCTGGAGCCCACTGTCCCTACCAGGGGCTTGAATCCTTCCTGTGGAATCTGTAAGAGAGGCTTCCCACTGTGTGCAGAAGTGAGAACTGGCAGAGAGCACACAGTGAGCTCTGCCCTCGGGGCTTCCTCACATGATGTTTCATCACCCGTGAGTTTACTAAAGACTCACAGCCCCAAGGACCCCTCAGGGAATGTCCACGACACAGCAGAGGGCTTACTAAGAACGTGCAAACTCAGGGATGTTTATGAAGGAATAAAACCACGAAGAAAAAAACAAGTTAGTGGTGTCTGCTTGCAGAGGTTGGTTGATAAATATATAAATGCATAAATATTTTTATATTATCTATTGAAAATGTGCATATTTGAGAGCATACTTACAATCAAATAACAACCACACATACAGATAGAGCCTCACAAACACTCTCGTACATATTCTATCACAGGATACTTTTGTTCCATTATCATTAATTTTTTAACAATACCATATTATCTTCCTCTCGGCTGTTTTAACAATTTTTGTGCTTGATGTCTGAAATGTGAGTACACGCAAGTTTATTCATGTGTAATTATATGCACCTTTATGGAGGGCAGAGTTTAATGTGCTTTGAGACATGCATACCTTCTTCACGACCTAGACAGTCCAGACCTCGAATTCTTCCATTTCTTTCAAAATCTGTCATATAAACATACCATGTGTGTGTTTGTATCAATATATGTGCATACATACATATGTCTTTCAGTGTTTAATCCTCTTATAATGTTGTGATAGAAAAAGTTTGTGTTTTGGTAAAATTTAAAATTTTCTGCTCTAATTTTTGGTGATTTTTTTTTTCTATCATAGAATTTAATAAGTCATTGACAAGGTTTTGAGAACCCCCAAAGTCTGTTGTGATGGCTTCAGCTCCCCATTTCTGGAAACTATTTGTTAGAAAGCTGTATTGTTTTTTTTTTTCCTAAATTCTCAATTTCTCCATTTATTTGACTTTCAGCAGGGCTTACCATTTATTTGCATTTTTATTTGTATTTTATCTTTGCAAGCACTGCTCAGATTTAATGTGTAGACAAGCCATGCTTGTCAGTTGAGAGTGACTTGACATTAGCTTGTTCACAATCCCTAAGGTGACACCTCAGACTTAATCTTTGGGTGAAACCAAGAAAATCCTAGTTGCATGTCACAGTTTTTTCATTATTTTAATCAACCCCCTTGAATATCTTTAAGGTTGAACGGAAAATGGGAAAAAGTAAAAGTCACAGGAATAAAGGAAGAAGATAACACTTATGTTTTTGAGTGTAAGTATGAGAGTTTCATTGAACAGTGTGTGTCTGGGTGGAAATCTTGGCACACCTTCCTTCAGTAAGCCCATTCACCTGAATTCTACTCCTGTGAACAATCAGAGGGGTGAGCAGGCTATAGTCCCTAAAATTTCCAAGCACTTTACTTTGTCATGAGAGAAGGGTTCAAACACACGGCTTGGAAGTCTCCTCCCAATGGTGACTGTTACTCAGTGACACAGAGGAGCTTGGTGAGCTACAGTCCACTGGTGTGGCAGAGAGGCAGAATGACTGAGCGAGTAAACACGTACACACTCAATGAGAATAACATCTGTCGACCTGTATTTCATACGGTTCTTATAGGTCGTTTACAACAGCCGTACGAACCCACGTCGCAAGGGTGTGTCGTAAGTTTGTGCAACAGTGCATTCGCTTTTTAAAACCAATCTGAATATATCTTATTCTATCTAAGGTACGGTGGATGAACTTGCATGCAAGGAAATCCTCCATATTTCATACGGTTCTTATAGGTCGTTTACAACAGCCGTACGAACCCACGTCGCAAGGGTGTGTCGTAAGTTTGTGCAACAGTGCATTCGCTTTTTAAAACCAATCTGAATATATCTTATTCTATCTAAGGTACGGTGGATGAACTTGCATGCAAGGAAATCCTCCAATGTTCAACCTTTAAGACAGTTTCTGTGCAAAGTCATGGGAATGTTGGCTAGGATTTAGACCTCTGTCTTCTTTACAATGACCCTGGAAAACATCACTAAGGCTTAAGGGGTAATACGGAGAAGGCAATGGCCCCCTACTCAGTACTCTTGCCTGGAAAATCCCATGGGTGGAGGAGCCTGGTGGGTTGCAGTCCATGGGGCCGCGAAGAGTTGGACACAACTGAGCAACTGGTCTTTCAGTTTTCACTTTCCTGCGTTGGAGAAGGCAATGGCACCCCACTCCAGTGTTCCTGCCTGGGGAATCCCAGGGATGGGGGAGCCTGGTGGGCTGCCGTCTATGGGGTCACACAGAGTTGGACATGGGAGTTGGACATGACTGAAGTGACTTGGCAGCAGCAGCAAGGGGCAATAATGTAACTATTATTTAAGTGTATCCGGTCGACTTTCTGAGAAGGTGGAAATAAAACTCTCTCGGCTGCTCTCCTTGCTGTCATGTCATGTAGCATTCCCCCCACCCGTGGGGTGAGACACAGATCAGTATAGGAGGCACCCATTCTAACACCCTCATTTTCCAAAGTAAAGCTCCCTGACACTAAGTTAAGGCAGGGTTGTACATGTGGATCTTTTCTCTCTCTCACAGATAATGGTACAAAGAGACTGAAGGTTGCTTATTTGTCTGACGCTGTTCTGATACTGTGCGTTTTCAACGTGGATAAAGATAGCGGGGAGACACCATGTGCGGTAATACTTGCTGGTATGTATGATCTCCTTATAGTCACGTCCACATTGTGACGGAACGTTTCCACTGTCAGCACTTTCTCCATGAAAGAAGGATGTGGCGACAATATCCATTCTGCAGTCTACAAGACCTAGGTCTTTATGTTCAGTCAGTTGAGAACGCTGGAACAAAATCTATCAAGAAAGAGGAGTTAACAATGATGGGGCAGTCAGAACCTCAGACATTTCTAAATAATTCCTACATGGTGACATTAAAAAAAATAGTGTGTTATTAGAAATACTTTTTTCTTACCGTTTTAGTTTTCATTGGAGGAAAACTGCAATACTGTGCTGGTCTCTGCTTTTTTTTCCTTTTTTAATACATCAGGGCATTTCAAGCTGTAGCTCTAAGGAGTCTAATCTCGATTTCACCATCTTATACCAGTATTCCAACGCACCCTAAACTTTGGAGCAGAAACTCTAAAAATAGCTCTTTATTCTGTTCAGGCTTTCAAGTGCATTGTTCCTAGAAACAGTGATATCTGCCCAAATACTCACACAGATCACTGAGAGGTTTGAGTACTATTGGAACAACATGTATCTATTGCAGGAAAGCTACCAGCTAGCATGGTGGGTTAATTAGAGGACAGATCATCTCCCATTATTATGTCTGACATGGTGAGCGTGTATCTGTCAGGGGAGAACCCTGTTTCCTATGTATCTGGGTCAGAACAAGACCTGAGTGGCAGGTACAGATTCTAAGAAGTTGGTCAAGGAGCAGGTCGGTTCCTGCTGGGAACCTGATGGGATGCTCCCCGAATTCATGGAAGTCCTTTGAGTCTTTGGAATTCTCCTGCTGATGCTGGAGGGGGTAACGTCTAGTTCGAGAGCTGGATGGGATTAATTCTTAAGACAGAAAGCAGATATCTGAGTCATGGGACATGGTAACTGTTTCAGGGTTAATTTATACCAAGCAAAGATCTGACTTGGAAACCCAACTTTTTGGTCTGTATTCAGAAATTTCTCTGGGTTGTAATGAGCTAAATTCTGCATCCTGTGTGTCTTTTTCCAGTTAAAGTAAGTGTAAACCAGGAAGTCATCGACATCTTCAATAAGCTGATAAGTGAGAAAGGTATTAAAGAAGATAATGTTGTGAATCTCATTGAATACGGTTAGTCTGCTTTTCTTAAATATATCTTGCACCCAATATGGAAACATACTGTCAGAAAAAATTAATTTATTAAAATATTTTTCTGCATAAATAAACTTTTTAATAATCTCTTACTCAAAAAAAAAAAAAAAACCCTTTGGAAATCCTGGGGAATAGTAGTAATTGATGGATTTTTTCCTCCTGTTCTTTTTATCTTCCCCAGAGGACTGTCCTCCCTGTGCGCTTCTAGAGACCAGAACAACTTCACCGTAAGTGAAAGGGGTCTGTGATTATTGTTATTTCATTAAATAAACCAATAAGGACACATGGTGATTTCATGACTGCCCAGTTCTGTACATACCAATTTTTTAGGTCCAACACCATACATTCTGTCACTAGAGAAGTTTTTCTGTCTTAGTAGGTAATTTCTCTTTACTTGAGCCATATTAAATTGCAAACCAGTTGGTTGATTATTGCTGAGCAGCTTTGCTGAGAAAGCCTTATCTGAAGGAATCTCGTAGACCAGGGTCATCAGAGAGAAGTAGGAAAGGCCACACGTTGGTGGAAACCGATGAGTGTTCCCATCGTCCTGACCTCATGGCCATCACTCCCCTCCTCCAGGAGAACCGGAACTAAACTGAGCCCAGGTTTCCTGCAAGAGCAGTGTTTAATCTCACGCAATTCTGCCAGAACTTGAAGGCCATCCAACTACACTATCGGAAACATGCATTTGAATTACATTCCCGTTTAGAAGGTGATTTTCTTAACGTGAGATCTTTAAGCGTTCTAAACTAAGGCAGCCTCAGAAAATGACACAGATCTAGCCTAAAGTGTGGCTCTTGAATTTTTTGCTGAGAAAAAAAAAAAAAGAAAAGAAAAAGGAAAGAAAAACACTAGCTTCCAGGGGAATACGATAAGAAAGATGTGGTGTATATTTTCAGTGGAATATTCCTCAGCCACAAGAAGAAAGAAATCATGGATTTGTAGCAACAGTGAAGGATGTAAAGATTGTCATAATAAGGAAGAAAGTTAAAAGGCAAAAATATCATGTGATACTACCTGTATGTGGAATATAAAATATGGCATGAAGGAAGTTCTTGCAAAACAGAAAGAGATGCTCAGACAGAGAGAATGGGCTTGTGGTTGCCAATGGGAGGGGTATATAGCGCAGGGATCTATTCGCAGCACATTTTAAAAACCATTATAGGAAAAGAATCTGAAAAAGACTAGATCTTAATGTATGTACGTGTAAACCACTTGTTGCTGTTCCCCTGAAACTAACACAAGATCGCTAACCAAATAGACGTCAATATAAAGTAAAAATCAAAACATCAATTGTTGAAAACCCAAAAGACAGTCTTGTGGAATTAGAGGTGTGTGCTCCAATTTCAGAGGCTGAGCGTGCATTCTGAAATCATTACTCCTGGAATCGACCCCCAATGGGAAAGGTCACCCCATATGTACATCCTGGGGAAAATTCACATGGACCCCAACATCACAGAGGTTGGAGTGTTGAGGTCCACCAGGATTCTGACACGGGATCAGCTACCAGCTCCTGTACCCTGCACAGCCTGCTGCCTGAGGCTCACCCCTGCTAGTCAGCACAGCCGACTCTACTAAACCTCTGCTCCTGTTTTGCTCACCTACAGAAAGTGTCCTTGAGACCAGACACACCCTAGTCTCCATGGAACCAAGGCCCACAACACGCAGACGACTTTCCTGGTTCCTGAGTAACAGGATCCTTCTCTCCTCGCATTCACACTGCCTCTCCCATCTCATCCCTCCTGGTCGCTAATCACATCCTGCTTGGTGGTGTTTGATTTCTGAGGGTTTAAATAAATTGGTTTAATATACAGTTGAGTCGCCTGTGTGTGGACCAAAAGCCCTCATTTTACAACACACAAATATGCACACTAATTTAATTATAGGGAAACCTATGCTTTTAACAGGATAGGAGTTCTATCAGAGATGATTCTGGGAAGAAGTGAAAGGAGATTCTCTCGAGGTGTCCATGGGAGAAGGAGATAAAGGACCAAGCCATCCTGGGACAGGGGACAGGGTGGTGGATCCTCTTACTGTCATCGGGGGGTGGGAGGAAGGGTGGTCCAGAAAGATGTCCCTACAAAGCGTCTCATGCATCACAGGGAAAGAACCTGTGTTCTCTTCTCTGAGTTTCGTGCAGAGTGTCACACGCCGTGGGCTGCAACAGGAAAAGTGCCTTTCTGACAGCCCCTGGATTTCTGCAGTTGAACTGAGGGCCTGATTTCACTTCAGGACAGGATCACTAGCAATCAGAGGCGACCAGGATCTGACCTTGGTGAATTCATCGTAGCAGGAAGTCAGGGCAGTGCTGGCGGGAGCAAGATGATTGACAGCTAGACCGGAAGCTGTAACTGTTCACAACATCCAAAGGCGGTCTTCCAGCCTCTTATGCTTCAGAGAGAAGTGGAATGCAGTGCTTCCAAGGAGAGGCCATTCCCACGCTCTTGGGGAGAGCACAGAGATCAGCTCCCCAGGGGGCTCGTGGTGTTTACAATCTGAACGATCAACCATCCTCAAGATACAGAACGTTCCAAGGATTGGGACGGAGCTCACGGATTTGGTCCAAGAGCTCAGAAAGGGATGCTAGACCTCAGCGATATTTAACAGAATATGTGCTTGAGTTCCTACATAGACATGGCTCCAAATGCGCTCCAGCTGGCCAGTGGCAAAGCGCCAGCAATGAATATTTCCACGGCTTAGTTGGGAGTAACAGGGGTCAAGGGCTTTGTTTAAATTCTCCCACCTGTATAGCAGAGTGTACCCTGCTGGACTTTGCACTGTAGTCTTCACAGGTTTTCTGGAAATGGTGGCTTGTGTGGATCACAATAAACTGTGGCCAATTCTGAGAGAGATGGGAATACCAGACCACCTGACCTGCCTCTTGAGAAATCTGTATACTTCAGTACTTTGGCCACCTCATGCAAAGAGTTGACTCATTGGAAAAGACTCTGATGCTGGGAGGGATTGGGGGCAGGAGGAGAAGGAGACGACAGAGGATGAGATGGTTGGATGGCATCACTGACTCGATGGATGTGAGTCTGAATGAACTCCGGGAGATGGTGATGGACAGGGAGGCCTGGCGTGCTGCAGTTCATGGGGTCGCTAAGAGTTGGACACGACTGAGTGACTGAACAGAACTGAACTGATTATTCCATGTCCAGTTCTAACTGTTATTTCTTGACCTGCATACAGGTTTCGTAGGAGGCAACAGATAATGTTGAGGCAATTTTAAAATTAATTATTTAAAAAACTGAGTCTCCAAGCCTAGCAATTCCAAATAGCTAAATACTTTTCCTCTCTTTCCTTCTTTTTAAATTAATTTATTTTAATTTTAGGGTAATTAGAATATTGTGATGATTTTTGCCATACAATAACATGAATCAGCCATGGGTTCTCATGTGTTCCCCTATCCATCCTGAACCTCTCTCCAACCTCCCTCCCCACCCCATCCCTCTGGGTTGGCCCAGAGCACCATCTTTGAGTGCCCTGCTTCAAGCATCAAACTTGCACTTGTCATCTATTTTACATATGGTCATATATATATGTTTTAATGCTATTCTTTCAAATCATCCTACCCTTGTCTTCTCTCACAGAGTCCAAAAGTCTGTTTTTTACATCTGTGTCTCTTTTGCTGTCTTACATATGGGTTCATTGTTACCATCTTTCTAAATTTCATATATATGTGTTAATATATAGTATTTGTATTTCTATTTCTCTCTTAACTTCACTCTGTATAATAGGTTCCTGTCTCATTTACCTCATTAGAACTGACTCAAATGCATTCCTTTTTCTAGCGGAGTACTACTCCATTGTGTATACATACCACAGCTTCCTTATCCGTTCTTCTGCCCATGGACAACTGGGTTACTTCCATGTCCTAGCTATTGTAAACAGAGCTTCAAAGAACACTAGAGTTAGTGTGTCTCTTTCAATTCTGATTTTCTTGGTGCCCAGCAGTGGGATTGCTGGGTCATATGGCAGTTCATTCCCAGTTTTTTAAGGAGTCTCCACACTGTTCTCCATAGTGGCTCTATCAGTTTGCATTCTCACCAACAGTGTATGAGGGTTCCCTTTTCTCCACACTCTCTCCAGCATTTATTGTTTGTTGACTTTTTGATGATGGCCATTCTGACCAGCGTGAGATGATACCTCATTGTGGTTTTGATGTGCATTTCTCTGATAATAAATGATGTTGAGCAGCTTTTCACGTGTTTATTAGCCATTTGTATGTCTTCTTTGGAGAAATGTCTGTCTAGTTCTTTTGTCAATTTTTGATCGGGTTTTCATTTTTCTGGTAGCAAGCTGCATGAGCTGCTTGTATATTTTGGAGATTAATTATTTATCTGTTGTTTCATTTACTATTATTTTCTCCCATTTTGAAGGCTGCCTTTTCATCTTGCTCATAGTTTCCTTTGTTGTGCAGAAGCTTTTACACTTAATTAGGTCCCATTTGTTTATTTTTCTTTTTATTTCCATTGTAAGGTATAGTTGAGGCCAAGGCAGAAAAGGAAAGACAACCTCAACAGAAGTAGGTTACCTTTATTCAGGCAAGGAGGGGGCGACAAGGTTGAGCGCCAAGAGGGATCAGGCTCCATATTTATAGGGAGGTTTGTGGAAACAATAAGGGAAATGTTAATCAGGCATGATGTTTTGGGTATTCTTTAGTTGAGACGGCATTTGTAGTTGGGCAAGGGATGATAAATCTTCTGGGCAGGTGTAGGGGGTGGAAGATTTCTGGCCAGGGTGTGATAAGTCCCAGATAGATGTAACTGGCCTGGAGCATCAGGGCAGGACCTAAAGTCCTGTTTTATTTTTTCTGAAGTTAGATGATGGCTCAGTCGGTAAAGTGTCTGTCTACAATGTGGAAGACCGGGGTTTGATCCTTGGGTTGGGAAGGGTTGGGAAGATCCCCTGGAGAAGGGAATGGCAACCCAGTCCAGGACTATCGCCTGGAAAATCCCATGGAGAGAGGAGCCTGGTAGGCTACAGTCCATGGGGTCACAAAGACTTGGACATGACTGAGTGATTTCACTTCACTTCAGATGATTCAGTAAGGGCCTTTGAGACTGTTATTTTCTTTTCTAGGCCCAAAGACTCCTTCATTCATTACTTTGGAAGATGGGTCATAAAGGATCTTGTGATTTATGTTAGAGTGTTCTGCCTATTTTTCCTCTAAGAGTTTTATAGTTTCTGGTCTTACATTTAGATTTTAACACATTTTGAGTTTATTCTTCTGTATGGTGTTAGAAAGTGTTCTAGTTTCATTCTGTTACTTATGGTTGACCTGTTTTCCCAGCAGCACACTGTTATTTTCTTTTCTAGGCCCAAAGACTCCTTCATTCATTACTTTGGAAGATGGGTCATAAAGGATCTTGTGATTTATGTTAGAGTGTTCTGCCTATTTTTCCTCTAAGAGTTTTATAGTTTCTGGTCTTACATTTAGATTTTAACACATTTTGAGTTTATTCTTCTGTATGGTGTTAGAAAGTGTTCTAGTTTCATTCTGTTACTTATGGTTGACCTGTTTTCCCAGCAGCACTTGTTAAAGAGACTGTCTTTTCTCCACTGTAGGTTTTTGCTTCTTTGTCAAATATAAGGTGTCCATAAGTGTGTGGATTTATCTCTGGACTTCCTATTTTGTTCTGTTGACCTATATTTCTATTTTTGTGCCAGTACCATACTTTCTTGATGACTGTAGCTTTATAGTATAGCCTGGAGGTAGGAAGGTTGATTCCTCCAGTTCCATTCTTTCTCAAGATTGCTTTGGCTATTCAGAGTTTTTTGTGTGTTTCCATCAGTTCAGTTCAGTTGCTCAGTCGTGTCCGACTCTTTGCGACCCCATGAATCACAGATTGGGGGTTAGGAGGAGAAGGGGACGACAGAGGATGAGATGGCTGGATGGCATCACTGACGTGGTCACTGGACATAAGTCTGAGTGAACTCTGGGATTTGGTGATGCACAGGGAGGCCTAGTGTGCTGTGATTCTTGGGGTCGCAAAGAGTTGGACACGACTGAGTGACTGAACTGAACTGAATAAGAGTGGATACACACGTATGCAAATGAATACAGATTATGGGGGTTAGTCTCTTAAGAAATGCTAAAAGTTGAGCCCTGGCCATAAATTACATCATCTGAAACATTATATGCACATATATTGATTTATGTATATACCCATATATATACAGATATAAATGTTTGACTGTATGTACCCGTGATGTCATATTCAGTTCAGTTCAGTCACTCAGTCGTGTCCGACTCTTTGTGACCCCATGAATCGCAGCACGCCAGGCCTCCCTGTCCATCACCATCTCTCGAAGTTCACTCAGACTCACGTCCATCGAGTCCGTGATGCCATCCAGCCATCTCATCCTTGGTCGGCCCCTTCTCCTCCTGCCCCCAATCCCTCCCAGCATCAGGGTCTTTTCCAATGAGTCAACTCATCGCATGAAGTGGCCAAAGTACTGGAGTTTCAGCTTTAGCATCAGTCCTTCCAAAGAACACCCAGGGCTGATCTCCTTCAGAATGGACTGGTTGGATCTCCTTGCAGTCCAAGAAACTCTCAAGAGTCTTCTCCAACATCACAGTTCAGAAGCATCCATTCTTCGGTGCTCAGCCTTCTTCATAGTCCAACTCTCACATCCATACATGACCACAGGAAAAACCATAGCCTTGACTAGACTGACCTTAGTCGGCAAAGTAATGTCTCTGCTTTTGAATATACTATATAGGTTGATCATAACTTTTCTTCCAAGGAGTAAATGTTTTTTAATTTCATGGCTGCAGTCACCATCTGCAGTGATTTTGGAGCCTCAAAAATAAAGTCTGTTTTCACTGTTTTCCCATCTATTTCCCATGAAGTGATGGGACTGGATGCCATGATCTTCGTTTTCTGGGTGTTGAGCTTTTAAGCCAACTTTTTTACTCTCCTCCTTCACTTTCATCAAGAGGCTTTTTAGCTCCTCTTCACTTTCTGCCATAAGGGTGATGTCATCCGCATAGCTGAGGTTATTGATATCTCTCCCGGCAATCTTGATTCCAGCTTGTGTTTCTTCCAGTCCAGCGTTTCTCATGATGCACTCTGCATATAAGTTAAATAAGCAGGGTGACAGTATACAGCCTCGACGGACTCCTTTTCCTATTTGGAACCAGTCTGTTGTTCCATGTCCAGTTCTAACTGTTGCTTCCTGACCTGCATACAGGTTTCTCAGGAGTCAGGTCAGGTGGTCTGGTATTCCCATCTCTTTCAGAATTTTCCACAGTTTCTTGTGATCCACACAGTCAAAGGTGTTGGCATACTCAATAATGAAGAAATAGATGTTTTTTTCTGGAACTCTCTTGCTTTTTCGATGATCCAGCAGATGTTGGCAATTTGATCTCTGATTCCTCTGCCTTTTCTAAAACCAGCTTGAATATCAGGGAGTTCACAGTTCACGTATTGCTGAAGCCTGGCTTGGAGAATTTTGAGCATTACTTTACTAGCATGTGAGATGAGTGCAATTGTGTGGTAGTTTGAGCATTCTTTGGCATTGCCTTTCTTTGGGATTGGAATGAAACTGACTTTTCCAGTCCCATAGCCACTGCTGAGTTTTCCAAATTTGTTGGCATATTGAGTGCAAACTTTCACAGCACCATA
>SJYC01132023.1:0-16759 GCA_006408675.1 Madoqua kirkii
ACCCACTCCAGTGTTCTTGCTGGGAGAATCCCAGGGATAGGGGAGCCTGGTAGGCTGCCGTCTATGGGGACACACAGAGTCAGACACGACTGAAGCGACTTAGCAGCAGCAGCAGCATGCACAATATCATGCCACCTGAAAACAGTGAGAGCTGTCTCTTATACACATCTCAAACTTTCACAGCACCATATTATTATGTCATATTATTAGGGAGAAGATGAGTCATCACCTCAAATCCAATGAATGATGATCAAGAGGACACTATAAACAATTTTAGCTTACTGGAAAGAATACTCCTGACGAAATGTACACAGTAGGTGAAACTTGTGTTACTTAACCTGATATAGACAAAATACACTTTTACTGCCCTGTAATCTGCTAAAGAAATGGAGTAGAACACTTGACAAATTTGCAGGGCAAGAAGATCTAATTGAAATATTTCAGAAGAAAAGAAGAAATATTTCCTTAGCTTACAGAAAGCCACCCACAGAGACACGATCGAGTTCATATTAAAGATTTTTCCATTCTAACTTGATCCAGCATCCTCTGGACAGAATTAGGCGCTTCTGACAGGTTTCATAACCCAGAGAAAACATTAATTCCAACGGACACACACCCCAGTACACTGAAGCACTGTGTACAATAGCCAGGACACGGAAGCAACATGAGCGTCCAGCAAAAGCGGAATGGAGAAAGGAATGCTTGTTGTCTCTGCTGTTTAGTCGAACGTCATGTCCAGCTCTTTGCCACGCCATGGACTATAGCCACCCCCAGGCTCTTCGGTTCATCGGATTTCCCAGAGAAGAATACTGGACATCCACGGTGCGATACTACTCAGCCATGTGCAGGGCTGTGGGTGGACCTACAGAGTGTCACAGCGTGTGAACTCAGTCGGAAAGTAGAAAACAAATACCGTATATTAACTCACATGAGTGTGCAATCTGTGAATCTATGAATAGAAAAGGGATACGGATGAACCGAGTTCCAGGATGGAAGGACCGGCACAGACAGAGAGCGCAAACATATGTGAATGGATATGGGAGGCTGGGACTCTCGTATGTACACGGTACTGATAGCATCTCTAAACGGAGACCGGAAATGGTAACCCACTCCAGTATTCTTGCCTGGAGAAACCCATGGACAGAGAAGCCTGGCGGGCTACGGTCCATGGGTGGCAAAGAGTCGGACACGACTGAGCAACTTCACTTTAATGAGAACAGGCTGCTCAGCACGGTGAATGCTGTTCAGTGCTCTGTGGTGACCAGCATGTGAAGGAACTCTTGAGAAGAGGAGTCATATGCGTACATCTAGGTGATTCACATTCCTGTCTGGCGCAAGTAACACAGCCACATAAAACAGCTATACTCCAGCAACAATTTGACAGTTCTGCATACACATGCATGCCGACTCATTAACAGACCAACATACTAGGGTGTTGAAGAGCAGCCTTTGTTGACGTTTTTTATGTTTAAAAACAAATTTTTTTTTTGTATTGAAGATAATTGCTTTCTAGAATTTTGTTGTTTTCTGTCAAACCTCAACATGAATCAGCCAGAGGTATACATACGCTGCTGCTGCTAAGTCGCTTCAGTCGTGTCCAACTCTGTGCGACCCCATAGACAGCCGCCCACCAGGCTCCTCCATCCCTGGGATTCTCCAGGCAAGAACACTGGAATGGGTTGCCATTTCCTTCTCCAATGCATGGAAGTGAAAAATGAATGTGAAGTCGCTCAGTCGTGTCCGACACTTAGCAATCCCATGGACTGCAGCCTCCCAGGCTCCTCCGCCCATGGGATTTTCCAGGCAAGAGTACTGCAGTCGGGTGCCATTGCCTTCTCCAAGGTACACATATATCCCCTCCATCTTGACCCTCCCTCCCATCTCCCTCCCCACCCCACCCCTCTAGGTTGACACAGAGCCCCTGTTTGAGTGTCCTGAGCCATGCAGCAAATTCCCCTAGCCTCTCTATTTGACATGTGGTGATAGAAGTTTCCATGTTACTCTCCCCTTACATCTGACTCTCTCCTCCCCTCTCCTCATGCCCATAAGTCTATTCTCTATGTCTCTTTCTCCACTGTTGCCCTGGAAGTAGATTCTTCAGTACCGTTTTTCTAGATTCCATATAGATGTGTTAGAATATGGTATGTATCTTTCTCTTTCTGACTCATTTCACTATGTATATTAGGGTCTAGGTCCATCCACCTCATTAGAACTGACTCTAAGGCATTCTGTTTTAGGGCCGAGTAATAGTCCATTGTGTATATGCACCACTGCTTCTTTATCCGTTCATCTGTAGATGCACATCTAGGTTGTTTCCATATCCTAACTATTATAAATAGTGCTTCAGTGAACAGTGGGATACATATCCGTCTTTCAATTTTTGTTCCCTCAAGGTATATGCCTGGGAGTGGTTTTAAGGGATTCCCTAGTAGCTCAGATGGTACAGATTCTGCTTGTAATGTGGGAGACCCTGCTTTGATCCCTGGGTTGGGATGATCCCCTGGAGAAGGAAACGGCAACCCCCTCCAGTATTCTTGCCTGGAAAATCCTATGGACGGAATAGCCTGGTGGGCTACCGTCCATGAGTCACAAAGAGTCGGACACGACTGAGTGGCTTCATTTTCACGTTCATGGTGGTTTTATCCCTAGATTTTTAAGGAATCTCCATCCCATCTTTCCTAGTGGCTCTATCAGTTTATATTCCCATCGGCAGCATTCCTTTTTCTCCACATCCTCTCCAGCATGTATTGCTTGTAGACGTTTGGATGAGGGCCATTCGACTGGTGCGAGGTATATCTCATTGTAGTTTTGATATGCGTTTCTCTAATCATGAGAGACGCTGAGTGTTTTTTTTTTTAAAGGGCTCTTTTAATTTGAGTAAGCACATTAAAAAGCACATTAGAAATTTGAATCCATTCCACATGTAATAATTTGCATCTACCAACCATGCTAGTCTATCCCGCTCATTTCCCACCATGCCCCTCGGCAAGCACACGTCTGTTCTCTACGTCTATTATGCTTGGAATGGAGAAACAGCAAGGTCTTAATGTAGAGCACAGGGAACTGTATTTAATATCCTCAGATAAACCATAATGGAAAATACTATAAAAAATAATGTATGTGTGTGTGTAACTGAGCCACTTTGCTCTAACGGCAGAGATTGGCACAACATTGTAAATCAACTATACTTCAATAAAAACATAAAATAGAATATATTTGCAAAAAGTTTGAGACCAGCTATCAAAGTAGTAGAAGCAGAAAGTGTAACTTTTGAGGCTGAGAAAAAATGAAATACAGAAAACTTCATCCAATGGGTAGAAGGAGCTATATGAGTAGCTTCCACATTCTGCCATTAAAATTAGAGCTGCAATACATTTCCTGCACATGAGTCCTAGATCACATATGCAATGATTGTAACCCAGATATATTTAGAATTGATAAGTTATAGGGCATATGCATTTTTGTCTTTATTCAGTCAATTCAGTTGCTCAGTCGTGTCCGACTCTTCATGACCCCATGGACTGCAGCACGGCAGGCCTCCCTGTCCATCACCCACTCCTGGAGCCTACTCAAACTCACGTCCATCACACTGGTGATGCCATCCAACCATCTCATCCTCTGTCGTTCCCGTCTCCTCCCACCTTCAATCTTTCTCATCATCAGGGTCTTTTCCAATACGTCAGTTCTTCACATCAGGTGGCCAAAGTCTTGGAGTTTCAGCTTAAACATCATCCTTCCAGTGAATAGTCAAGACTGATCTCCTTTAGGATGGACTGGTTGGATCTCCTTGCTGTCCAAGGGACTCTCAATAGTCTTCTCCCACACCACAGTTCCAAAGCATCAATTCTTTAGCACTCAGCTTTTTTTAGAGTTTAACTCTCACATCTGTACACGACTGCTGGAAAAACCATAGCTTTGACTAGATAGAACTTTGTTGGCAAAGTAATGTCTCTGCTTTTTATTTTTTTTAAAATTTTATTGTTACTTTATTTTACTTTACAATACTGTATTGGTTCTGCCATACTTTGACATGAATCTGCCACAGGTGTATACGAGCTCCCAATCCTGATCCCCTCCCACATGTGTTTGTTAGCCATCTGTATGTCCTCTTTCGAGAAATGTCTAAGTCTTTTCCCCACTTTTTTGACTGGGTTATTTGTTTTTCTGGCATTGAGTTATATGTATATTTTGGAAATTAATCCTTTGTCAGTTGATTTATTTGCTACTATTGTCTCTCATTCTGAGGATTGTCTTTTCACCTTGCTTAGAGTTTCCTTTGCTGTGCAAAAACTTTTAAGTTTAATCAGGTCTCACTTGTTTACTGTTTTTTTTTTTTTATTTTTAAATTTCTGTTACTCTAGGAGGTGTGTCGTAGAGGATTTTGCTTTGATTTTTATCATCAAGTGCTCTGCCTGTGTTTTCCTCTAAGCATTTCTGGTCTTACATTTAGATCTTTAATGCATTTTGAGCTTATCTTTGTGTATGGCGTTAGGGAGTATTCTAATTTCATTTTTTTACATGTAGCTGTCCTGTTTTCCCAGCTCCATTTACTGAAGAGGCTGTCTTTGCCCATTGTATGTTTTTGCCATCTTTGTCAAGGTACCCATAGGTGCATGGGTTTATTTCTGGGCTTTCTATGTTGATCCATTGGTCTGTATTTCTGTTTTTGTGCTGACGCCATACTGTCTTGATGACTGTAGCTTTGTAGCGTAATCTGAAGTCAAGAAGGTTGATTCCTTTAGCGCCATTCTTCTTTCTCAAGATTGCATTAGCGATTTCGGGTCTTTTGTGTTTCCGTATGAATTGTGTGAAATTTTTTGTTCTAGTTCTATGAGAAATGCCATTGGTAATTTAATGTGGATTGCATTAAATCTGTAGATTGCTTGTGATAACATAGTCATTTTCACAATATTGATTCTTCCTACCCAGGAACATGGAGTATCTCTCCATCTGTTTATGTCATTATTTGATTTCTTACATTAATGTCTTATAATTTTCTGTGTACAGTTTTTATGACTCCTTGCTGCTGCTGCTGCTAAGTTGCTTCAGTTGTGTCTGACTCTGTGCGACCCTATAGCCAGCAGCCCACCAGGCTCTGCCATCCCTGGGATTCTCTAGGCAAGAACACTGGAGTGGGGTGCCATTTCCTTCTCCAATGCATGAATGTGAAATGTGAAAGTGAAGTTGTTCAGTCGTGTCTGACTCTTAGTGACCCCATGAACTGCAGCCCACTAGGCTCCTCCTTCCACGGGATTTTCTAGGCAAGAGCACTGGAGTGGGTGCCACTGCCTTAGGTAAGCTTATTCCCAGATATTTTATGCTTCTTGTTGCAATGGTGAAAGTGATTGATTCCTTAATTTCTCTCTGATTTTTCATTGTTAGTATATAGAAATGCAAGTGATTACTATGTGGTGATTTTATATTCTGCAACTTTGCTGAGTTCACTAACTAGCTCTAGTAATTTTCTGGTGCTATCTTTAGGGTTTTCTATGCACAGTATCACCCACTCCAGTGTTCTTGCTGGGAGAATCCCAGGGATAGGGGAGCCTGGTAGGCTGCCGTCTATGGGGACACACAGAGTCAGACACGACTGAAGCGACTTAGCAGCAGCAGCAGCATGCACAATATCATGCCACCTGAAAACAGTGAGAGCTTTTCTTCTTCTTTTCCAATCTGGATTCCTTTTATTTCTTTTTCTTGTCTAATTGCTCTAGCTAGGGCATCCAGAACTATGTTGAATAATAATGGTGAAAGTGGACTGCTTTCAGTTTTCAGTTTTTAACCATTGAAAATTATGTTTGCAGTAGGCTTATTAACCATGGCCTTTACTACATTGAGGTAGGTTCCTTTTATGCCCACATTTTGAAGAGTTTTAATCATAAAAGGATGCAGAATTTCATCAAAGGCTTTTTTGCATCTATTGAGATTATCACATGGCTTTTATCTTTCGATTTTTTTATACGGTGTATAATATTGACTGATGTGTGTAGATTGAAGAATCCTTGCACACTTGGAATAAATGCAACTTGATCATGGTGCATGAGCTTTTTGATGTGTTGCTGAATTGTGTCTGCTAAAATTCTGTTGAGCATTTTTGCATCTACGTTCATCAGTGATATTGGCCTGTGGTTTTCTTTCCTTCTGTTGTTTTTGTCTGGTTTTGGTATAATGATGATGGTGGCCTCATAGAATGAATTTGGAAGTGTTCTTTCGTCTGCAATTTTTTGAAAGTGTTTTAGATGAATAGGCATTAGCCGTTCTCTAAATGTTTGATAGCATTCAAGAGTCTTTGTTTTACACATATATGAGAATCAAAATTTGCACGTCAGGAAGCAACCACTGGAACTGGACATGGAAGAACAGACTGGTTCCAAATAGGAAAAGGAGTACGGCAAGGCTGAATATTGTCACCCTGCTAATTGAACTGATGTGTAGAGTACATCATGAGAAATGCTGGACTGGATGAAGCACATACTGGAATCAAGATTGTCGGGAAAAATATCCGTAACATCAGATATGCAGATAACACCACCCTTATGGCAGAAAGTCGGAGAAGGCAGTGGCATCCCACTCCAGTACTCTTGCCTGGAAAATCCCATGGATGGAGGAGCCTGGTGGGCTGCAGTCCATGGGGTCGGTAAGAGTCGGACACGACTGAACGACTTCACTTTCACTTTTCACTTTCATGCACTGGAGAAGGAAATGGCAACCCACTCCAGTGTTCTTGCCTGGAGAATCCCATGGATGGAGGAGCCTGGTGGGCTGCAGTCCATGGGGTCGCACAGAGTCGGACACGCCTGAAGCGACTCAGCGACAGCATGGCAGAAAGTGACCCTACAGCTTCTAAAGAGGGAGTCACTTGGCCGTTGTTTGTTAGCATGTATGAATGTGTATCTTGCTCCTTTCCCAGGAAGACTGCTCAGCGGATGGTGTGCTGACTGCTTCCTGCTGGATTCTGAGGCTCAGGCTCCTGTTGGCACTAAATCTGTATTTACTGAAATCAGCTCAAAGTGTGGACCTGAGGCATCTTACACAACACCCGCTCCTCATGATGCGCATGGAGGCGGAAGTTTAGCTGACCTTGTATGGAACTCATTCTCTAGCAGTTGACTGTCAGATAAAGGAGAGACCAAAGCCTTCTGCAGAGAAGGGAGCTTTTCCCTCAGCTGGTGCTCACATCTTGGGAAGCACTCGTCCGGGGTTTTCCACTGTTGATGTTGCGCTTGGCCTCCACCCTGACCTCACCTAACACTCGGCAAACAGTAGAGTCTTGTGGAAAGGGTGGAAAGGTTCATTTCTATTTTAATTGACAATGAAGTGGTTTGGTCATGGGCTATGTCCAGGTGCTGAGAGACTGAAATACCTAGAAAGGAATTACGTGTCCAGCGTTCAGTAAAACTAACGCTTGCGATGATAATGAAAACGTGCACTGACTGATAAACGCCAGTCCTGGAACGGAGGAGCGGAGGTGAACAGTGGAGAGACACGAGGGGGCCTTTCTCTACGGGGCCTTTTTCTATGAGACCATTTCTATGGGACCGTTCTCCATGGGGCCTTTCTCTATGGGACCTTTTTCTTTGAGACCTTTTCTATGGGAACTTTCTCTGCGAGACCGGTCCTCTCTGAGATTTCTTGAAAGTTTCTTCCCTTCCACATCAACTCCCCATTCTAAACGTTTCCACCTGTACTAGGAAGGTCATGGAAATTTCAGACAAATGCAGCACGCTTGGGAATTATGTGAGATGTACAAAGTAGGTCCACTGACCCTTGACCACGAATCCTTGAGGGAACTGGGTGTTCTTAGCAGCCAAGGTCAAAAGTTTCCTTGCATGGTTTCCATGGGACTTGTGTGGTCTAAGATAGAAAGATAATGATCGTGGAGAAAAAGAGAAAAGTAAGACAAAATCAGTCATCTAGGAAAGAGAGGCTTCACAGTTACTGACACCTGGGCAAACTGGAGAAAGAGACACCAGGAAGACATAATAAGCACGGCTTAGCATTTTTCACGGGAGAGTTTACAAGAGTACTGTTTCAGTGAGACCATTCTGTTTTTATTTATCAATTTTTTTAACCTACATTCTTGGCAAAACTGATGGAAAGAGTCTTGGATAAATGTCCTATGAATTCCCTTATTTGCAAGATAATAGGATTGCCACCACCTGTTCTAATGATCTCTGAGAGTTCTTTGTGTACTCTCCCCTTGATTGGCAGTTAGAAATGTCTAACCCTTCTAAGATGTGATGGTCCTAGGACGTATTCCTGGCAACACGTGTTGGTAAGACTCCAAGAGGAAAGCCTGCGGATATTGGAGGTGCTTAAGGGGAGACGTAAGGGTTATGGCAGGAGGATAACGTGTGTTATCTGGCATTACATTCCTGCTCAAAATTATCTGAATCAGAATGACCTTTCTGGTCCAGTGGTTCAGACTTGGCCCTCGCACTGTAGCGGGTACGGGTTCCATCTCTTTTTGAAGAAGTAAGTTCCCTGGTTGAAAGGAAATACAAACAAAAGACTCTTTGGCTATTTCACTGACCTTCATAATAACTAGACATACAGAGTTAGGAAATTTGCTTTTTCTTTTCTTCAACATTTTAGAGATTATAAGAACTACTGTCTTGCTTTCTTGCTTGCCTAAGAAACAACTCAGTCAATGAAAAAATAAGATATCACAGATTTGATGGGCAAAGAGTGTCTGGAAAAAGAGAGGTGGAAAGGGATTGCGGACTTGCCCTCTTCACAGGAGGTTATGGGGCATTTGGATGGGTCATCCTCTTAGCTGTAAGGAGGATGAGCCGGTGATGGGGAAAGAGGGGGTGATAAATGCCTCGTGCTGACTTCCTCTTTGCCTCAGAGAAAGAAGGGGCTCTCCTAAAAAATCATTAAAGTATGTGAAAGTAAACACTCCAATTTACTTTTAGGTAATGAAACTTAAACCTCCTCCTAAGGTTAAGGAAGCAATACAGAAGTGGGGGATGTGTGTCCTGGACAGTTTATCCCATGTTGGAACTCAGGATAGAAGGGAAAATAAATCTTCCTGACCTGAAATATCAGAGGTGTATTGTGATTTCTCACTCACTCTTAAAGGTCAAATGTCCAGCTTCACTTGAGCATCCCCTAAAACAATCCTCATCATTCAATGATGAAATGTCATGAAAGTTCACCCCTGCAAAGCAGGATATTGAAGATGACTTCTGGATAACATTTTTCTTAAAAGGGACAAGCACGGGTTCATGACGCGCCACACCAACATAAGGATGGTATAAAAAGGGGCCCAGTTCTCATCCTCTCCAGCCACTGGGACACTCTCAGCCTCGACGAAAGAAAGTCCACGAGAGACAAGATGCAGTTTCTCTTCCTGACTCTTCTCCTTGGTGTGGTTTGTGGGGCCCAAGAAGAGGAAGCTGAGCAAAGTGTCTCGGAGGTAGCAGGGATGGGCTGATCTGGGAGGAGGTCTTGGTGTCTGTGTGTGTCTGTGTGTGTGTCTTTTGTGGTTTTGTTTTGTGGGTTGGTAATGTGAGCTCTCTCCCTCCAGCTCAACACTGCTCCATTTACTGGCTCTATTCCTGTTTTGTTTGCTCTGTGTATCATCTTTACTGGCTATTAGTTGCTTCTTATGCATTTTTTTCCGGCTCTTGTAACAGAGAAAGAGGGGAACCCAAATGGCTGTTGGCGCTTCTTGCATTTGATAGCAGAGCTGACAACTTATACTTGTCATGTGCAATATACATGCAATTTCCATGTCATGTTGGCATACTGTGTGTGTTTGCATGTTTGTGTGCATATGTAGGTGTCAACATATGTGCATACATACATGTGTCCCTCAGTGTTTAATCCTCTTACAGTGTTGTGATGGAATCAGAGTGTGTTTTGATAAAAGTAATCATTTCTTTCTCAATTTTTAGTGATGTTTCCCTGTCCTATTCTCTAGTGAGGCATTGCCAGGGTTGTGGGAACACCCAAGGTCTGTTATGATAGCCACATCTGTCTGCTCCTGGGATGTTTTTTAAAACGACGTATTGTTTTTATTTTTTCATAAATTCTAGATTTCTCTATAATTATTTGGCTGTCCATGTGACTTAAATGGTATTTGCAGTTTGTCTTTGGAACTACGCTCAAATTTAATGTATAGACCAACCATCCTTCTCACAAGGTAGTGATTTGACTTCGAGAACATATTCTCTTTTCAACATGATTCACAGGCACTAAAGTGACACCTCACACAACCATTCCACTGAAACAAAGAAAACCCTCACTATATGCCAATTTTTTCCCATATTTTAATCACTTACCTTGAACATCTTTTGTCTTTAAGGGCTAATGGAAACTGGGAAATAATACATGTCATGGGAACAAGGCAAGCCGATGGCACCTGTGCTTTGGACAGTAAGTGTGACGGTTTTACTGGTTAGAGCATGCTACTGCTAAGTCGCTTCAGTCATGTCCAACTCTTTGTGACCCCATGGACTGCAGCCCACCAGGCTCCTCCGTCCGTGGGATTTTCCAGGCAAGAGTGCTGGAGTGGGGTGCCAGTGCCTTCTCCGGTTAGAGCATGGTTGGGTGGAAATCTTGGGACAATCTCCTTCGATCACACCCCACTCCTGAATTCTACTCTGACTAACAATCACAGTGGTGAGCTTAGTCCTTGGAAGAAAAGTTATGACCAACCTAGGTAGTATATTCAAAGGCAGAGACATTACTTTGCCGACTAAGGTCCGTCTAGTCAAGGCTATGGTTTTTCCAGTAGTCATGTATGGATGTGAGAGTTGGACCTTGAAGAAGGCTGAGCGCCAGATAATTGATGCTTTTGAACTGTGGTGTTGGAGAAGACTCTTGAGAGTCCCTTGGACTGCAAGGAGATCCATCCAGTCCATCCTAAAAGACATCAGCCTTGGGATTTCTTTGGAAGGAATGATGCTAAAGCTGAAACTCCAGTACTTTGGCCACCTTATGAAAAGAGTTGACTGATTGGAAAAGACTCTCATGCTGGGAGAGATTGGGGGTTAGGAGGAGAAGGGGATGACAGAGGATGAGATGGCTGGATGGCATCACTGACTCGATGAATGTGAGTCTGAGTGAACTCCAGGAGATGGTGGTGGACAGGGAGGCCTGGCATGTTGCAATTCATGGGGTTTCGAAGAGTCGGACACGACTGAGAGACTGAACTGAACTGAACTGAGCATGGTCTTGTCCAGAAGATTTCCAAAGACTTTGTCATAAAACAAAGTTCCAAACACACAGTTTGGAGCCCTCCTCCCAATTGTGAATGTTACTCAGTGAGACAGAGATGCCTGGTGGGTCACAGTCCATGGGGTTGCAAAGAGTCAGACATGACTGAGCATAAACAAGCTTGTGCACACTCAGTGAGAAAAACATGTAGACGTGTATTTCATGTGGTTTTCACAGATAATTTACAACAGCCTCATGAAGCGACATCTCAGGAGTGTATCTTGAGTTTGCACAGCAGTGCCTTCCTTTTTAAAAACAATCTTAGAGTATCTGTTTCTCCCCAATGTGGTGGACGGACTGAAATGCCAGGCAATCATCCTGAGTTCAGCCAAAAAACACAGATTCTGGTCAAAGCAATTAGGATGACGGCTAAGATTTATATCCCTAAATAGTTTATAACAACGCTAAACAACTTCCCTAGGGTTACATGGCCTCAGGGGAAGAGATTTGAGTCCAATTTAAGTGTATTGGATCAAGTGTATGAAAAGATGGGAGTAAAAAGTCTTCTCTGCAGTCCTTGCTGTCATAGCAAATGTAGTGTTCAGGCCATCCGTGGAATGACACAGACATCAATACAGGATGCACCCTTGCACATACCCTATTTGCCACGGTAAATCTGACAATAAATTATGGCACTGTTGCACATATATATCTTTTTTTCTTTGTCGCAGATGACAGGATAAAATTACTTAACGTTGTTTATGAGTCCGACACCGTTCTGATACTGTGTGTTGCATAGGTGGATGAAGGTGGCGTGGAGACGCGATTGGTTGAAGTCTTGAAGATGGTGTGGAGACACGACTGGTTGAAGTCCTGGGTTTGTATGATGCCTTTATTTTTATCATCTAGCATTATACTGCTATTGTACATTGTTAAGAAGCATTGGCACTTTCAGTACTTTTATCCATGAAATCAGGCTGTGGTGATAATATGCGTTATGTCATCTATGGAATCTAGGTCTTTATGGCCACTGAATTAAAGACCCTGGAATGTAATTTATTGAGAAAGAGAAGCTGATGGGGTGGGGGGGGGGGAGGGATCAGATCACCAGACATTTCTAAGTAATCCCCACCTGTTGCATTTAAAAAAAAGCTGCAGTTCACTAGAAACAGTTTAAAAATTTTTAATTATAGGAAAATTAGAGTATTGTGTTAGCTTCTAGTTTTCGTTTTTTTAAACCGTTCAACAAATTTGAAGCCATGGATATAATAAGGCTACTCTCAATTTGTCCAGTTTACACCACTTTTCCCAAATAGCATAAGCCTTGGAATGGAAACTTTTATAATAAATCTTCATCGCGTGCAACTTTTCAAATGCATTGTTGTTATGAACACTGACATCAGGGCATAGAACCACAGAGAAGCATTGAGGAGGTATGTGTATCACTGGAACAACATGTCTCTGTTTCAGGAACGGTCGTGGGGAGAACGGTGGGTTAATTACAAAGTAGATCATGTCCCATTATTCTCTCTGACATGGCTTGTGTGTATCTGTTGGGGGAGAGCCCTGTCTCCTATGTGTTTGGGTCAGAACAAGACTCGTTGGCAGGTGCAGATTCTAGGATGTTCGTCAAGAAGCAGGTCGGTTCCATAGGGTAATGGATGATCCCCAAATTCACGGAGCTCTTGTGAGTCTCTGGCTTCCTGCTGCTGATGCCGGGGACAGGGTCTAGTTACACGGTTGGACCAGGATTCATTCTTAAGACAGACAGCAGACATCTGAGTCATGGGAAACTGTCATTGTTTGAGGCCCAATTTATACCAAGTAAAGATTTCACTTGGACACTCAAGCTCTTGTTTTGTATTCAGAAATTTCCCTGGGCTTAAGGAGCAAAATTCTGCTTTCCGACGGTATTTTTCAGTTAAGGTAAATATTGAAGATGAAGCCTTGGCAAGATTCAAAGAGCTGGTAGAAGAGAAAAAGATTGGAGAGAAATATATTGTGAATTTCCTCCAAAGTGGTGATGGAAGTATATGTTTTCATAATATATTCTGTCAGCAAACAGATCAATTTATTTAAAATTTCTTTCTCCATAGATAAACTATAAAATATATTACTGTAAAAAAGAAAATAAAATACAGAAAGCTTGCAAATCGCAAGGAATGGTAGTAATCAGTGGATCCTTTATTCCTGTCTTTTCAATCTTTCCCTAGATGACAAAAAATTTTTAATTATAGGAAAATTAGAGTATTGTGTTAGCTTCTAGTTTTCGTTTTTTTAAACCGTTCAACAAATTTGAAGCCATGGATATAATAAGGCTACTCTCAATTTGTCCAGTTTACACCACTTTTCCCAAATAGCATAAGCCTTGAATGGAAACTTTTATAATAAATCTTCATCGCGTGCAACTTTTCAAATGCATTGTTGTTATGAACACTGACATCAGGGCATAGAACCACAGAGAAGCATTGAGGAGGTATGTGTATCACTGGAACAACATGTCTCTGTTTCAGGAACGGTCGTGGGGAGAACGGTGGGTTAATTACAAAGTAGATCATGTCCCATTATTCTCTCTGACATGGCTTGTGTGTATCTGTTGGGGGAGAGCCCTGTCTCCTATGTGTTTGGGTCAGAACAAGACTCGTTGGCAGGTGCAGATTCTAGGATGTTCGTCAAGAAGCAGGTCGGTTCCATAGGGTAATGGATGATCCCCAAATTCACGGAGCTCTTGTGAGTCTCTGGCTTCCTGCTGCTGATGCCGGGGACAGGGTCTAGTTACACGGTTGGACCAGGATTCATTCTTAAGACAGACAGCAGACATCTGAGTCATGGGAAACTGTCATTGTTTGAGGCCCAATTTATACCAAGTAAAGATTTCACTTGGACACTCAAGCTCTTGTTTTGTATTCAGAAATTTCCCTGGGCTTAAGGAGCAAAATTCTGCTTTCCGACGGTATTTTTCAGTTAAGGTAAATATTGAAGATGAAGCCTTGGCAAGATTCAAAGAGCTGGTAGAAGAGAAAAAGATTGGAGAGAAATATATTGTGAATTTCCTCCAAAGTGGTGATGGAAGTATATGTTTTCATAATATATTCTGTCAGCAAACAGATCAATTTATTTAAAATTTCTTTCTCCATAGATAAACTATAAAATATATTACTGTAAAAAAGAAAATAAAATACAGAAAGCTTGCAAATCGCAAGGAATGGTAGTAATCAGTGGATCCTTTATTCCTGTCTTTTCAATCTTTCCCTAGATGACTGCCCTCCTTGTGGACAATAAGGCTGGATACAACTGTAAGTGAAAATAGATTGTTATTAGAGTTGTTCCATAAAATGAATGAAGAGGGACATGTGGTGGCCTCACACTGGCCAAATTTTGTAGGTGATGTTTTTTTGTCCTAAAAACTTACATATTATCACTGGAGAACTGCTTTTGTGACAAGAGATAATGTCTCTTCTCTTGAGCCATATTAAACTGCAAATGGGTTGGTGGATTAACGCTGAGCAGCTTTGGTGAGAAAACCTCATCGTGCAGGAATCTTGCAGACCAGAGGTATCAGAGAGAAGCAGGAATGGCCACAACTTGGTGCAAACCAATTAAGCGTTCCCGCCAGTGGTGACCTCATGCTTGTCCACACACAGCCCTCCTCCATTGGAAGTGAGGTTAAAGAGAGCTCACATTTTGGGCAAGGCCAATGCTTAATCTCTCAGGATAACGATAGAAGCAGTAAACGGCTTCCAACCACACAGGCTGAAACATGCATTTGGTTTACAGTCCTACTCAGAACAACATTTTCTTAAAGTGTGATCTTCAAACTTTCCACAGTAATACAGTCTCAGAAAATGACAATGATTAAGGCTAAAGTGTGGGTGTCAATTTTCTGTTGAGAAAAGAAGAAAACATTAGCTTCTAGGTCAATATGATAAGAAAGATGTAGTGCATATATTTAATGGAATGTTACTCAGCCATAAGAAAGCATGAAACCATACCATTTCCAGCAACCTGGATGGACATACTGATTGTCTTACTGAGTGAAGTAAGTCAGAAAGACAATAAAAATATCACATGATATCACTTATATATGGAATTTAATATGACATGGAGGAATTTATTCACAAAACAGAAACAGACTCATAGATATAGAAGAAGACTTGTGGTTGCCAGGTGTGAGACACTGGGGAAGAGAAGGATATAGGGAGTCTGGAGTTAGCAGAGCAAAGTGTTGTATACAGCATGGATGGACAAGGTCCTAAGTATAACACAGAGAAGTATTCGCAACACTCTGTAGAAAGCTCAGTGGGAAAATAATCTGGTAAAGAACAGATGCGTGTATGTGTAAACTAATCACACTGCTGTACATCTAAGACTAATGCAACAGTCCCGATCAACTACACTCCAATATAAAATAAAAATTACAAAATTAACTCACAAAGACCCGGAAGACAAAGCTTGCGGAATTAGAGGAGCTATGCCAATCAAAGAGTCTGCAAAGCATCTTTAGATGCCCCGTCCACACGAACAGGCACCATGGAACCATTCCTTCTACAATGCATCTGTAGCTAAAAGATTCAGCCACATGTACATCCTGGAGAAAATGCACGTGGTGCCCAGCCACATGACTGAGGTGTGGACTGCTGAGGCCCATCAGGATTCTGACCGTGGATCAGCTCCCAGGTCCTGTACCCTGCACAGCCTACTGCCCGAGACTCACCCCTGTCAGCCGTCACACAGGCAAGTCTACTAAACCTCTGGCCCTGTTTCATTCATCCACAGGAAGAGTCACTGAGACCAGACACGTCCTCATCTCCGTGGAATCAAAATCAACTACACAAAGACGACTTTCCGGGTTCCCGTTTAACACGATCCTTCTCTCCTCACACACACTCCCTCTCCCTCCTCGTCTCTCCTGGTCGCTAATCACATCCTGTCTGGTGCATTTGATTTCTGAGAGTTTAAATAAATGGCTTTAGTATACAGCCGAGATACCTATATCTGTGCTGGAGGTCTGTGTTTTAAAACACATCATTATGCAAATTGATTTAATTATCCAGAAACCTGTGCCTTTAATAGGATCAGTGTTCCATCTGAAGGTTTCTGGGAAGGATTAAAAGGAGACATCCTAGAGGTTTGCAGAGGAGAAGGTGAAAAAGGACTAAACCACCACAGGACTGGAAACAAGGTTCTGGTCATCTTACTGTAGGGGACGGGGCAGTCTGGTCAAGAGAGATATACCTAGAAAACATCGTATTCATGACAAAGGAAGGAGCTTGTGTTCCTCTCTCGGAGCCTCACAGACAGAAACTGTAAGATGCCATGGGCCACAACAGGAAGAATGCATATTCTGACACTTCTGTAAGTGAGTTGAAGGACTGATATTTCTCAATGATTGGATCACTATGGATGCAAGTTGCATCAGTTCAGTTCAGTTCAGTTCAGTCTCTCAGTCGTGTCCGACTCTTTGTAACCCCATGGACAGCAGCACACCAGGCCTCCCTGTCCGTCACCAACTCCCTGAGTCCACCCAAACTCATGTCCATTCAGTCACTGACACCATCCAACCATCTCATCCTCTGTCGTCCCCTTCTCCTCC
>SJYC01132025.1:0-12497 GCA_006408675.1 Madoqua kirkii
TCAGAGGTGGTGGGGGTCGTCAGCTCCCAACAGACTGAATGACTAACACTTGGACACTTTCCAAAATCCAGGTGATGTGAGTAATAAACTGCCAAAATTTCTTAGTGGCTATCAGGTTAGTTTTAGTTTGATCAAGAATTTTACCCTAGATGCCTACTTTGCCAATCCACCCCTAGGATCAAAAACTGCAATAAAGTGTGATAAATTACATTTCATAAGTTAATTATAAACTAATAATTCAGACACTTTCAAATTAATTCTCTGCAAATATTTTGGAAATGTCAATACATCTCAAAAACTCTACAGGCTTGTAAACGGAACTGTTAGAACTACTGTGTACATCTTTATGCCCCCAGGAAAGCAGGCTAGGAAGTTCAAATGCCAATTGAACATCTCAATACTAATTCACTAAAAATAAACAAAAAGTATATTTAAATCCCTTCAAAAGCTAACACAGGTATTCTGGCCCTATTCATTGCATGCTTATGCATAAAGAAACTTTGGTTCAAAAGAACAGAATATAAATGAAACTAACAACCATAAATTAACAGGTCCTTGAGAGCTCTAATTGATTATATCCCCAAAGGCATCTTCTAAACAAACCCAAGTCAAATGTTGCTGAGTCGCTGTCCTTTGCAATGTCCTTGCTTCCAATGGGAGGAGGACTTTCCATACTTTATCTTGATTCAGGCATATTTTCCCAGATGTCCTAAAAAGGCTACAGGCAAAACAGTTCAGGAAAACCTGACTGCTCTGCTCTTCCAGTTTTCTGAAGATTAAGAAGAAAACTGATATAGCGTGTAATAGTACTAGGCTGGCTTTCAGGAAAATTTTAGTTGAGGTAGGGCAGAGAACCTATTACAGGAATTTTACATTTTAAGTATGGACCATTATCAAGATCCTAGCTGTGCAGAGTAGATACATCAATACAATTGATGACCTTCAATATCATAACTGGTACAAAGTTACTTGTTTCAAGGGACCAATTTTGCCAGAATAGATCTCTTGGGAATGGAAGATAAGAAAAGAAAAGAGAAAAGCATAGTCTTTTTCTTTAAAATAAAAGGAAAAATTAGAGGAAGGAAGTACTCAAAATACAGCAAAACATGTATCCTGTTTCCTCTTCATTTTTTTCCCTTGAAACTGAATATTTATAGGTTGTTTACTCAGTCTTATCCTCACACACTAAAGTTTGATTAGTCTCCCTCTGAAACAAATGCATAAGTATATACTTTTTCAGGCATTTAAAACTTAAGAAAATTGCAATTTATTGTATCTGACTTGATACAATACTGTTAAGACCAAACTATTTAGCAAATTAATAATAGTAAAATAATTTATTGAGAGATTATTGGGTAGTTCATGTTCACTATTTTATTTAATATGAGTGAGTGAGTAAAAGTCACTCAGCTGTGTCTGACTCTTTGCAACCTCATGGACTCTACATTCCATGGAATTCTCCAGACCAGATTGCTGGAGTGGGTGCCTTTCCCATGTCCAGGAGATCTTCCTGACCCAGGGATCAAACCCAGGTCTCAAGCATTGCAGGAGGATTCTTTATCAATTGATCCACCAGGGAAGCCCCTTAATATGAATAAGAATGGATATTTTGACCTAAGTACTATTACCTCTGCACTTCCCAGATGATGGCTCAGTGGCTTTCTGTTTTGTTTTGTTTTTCCACAATGCCAATTCCATTCTATTATTCCCACAAACATTTAACTGCCTTTTTGCAACCTGAATTTACATAAGCAAATTGCAAAGAAAAAAAACAGGCATTTTTTTTATCCTTCAAAAATGCATGTATGAAATATAACACAAAGCCTAGTATTAATACACAAATAGGCTTAGCTGAAGCTTTATGGAAATTTCTTAAAGTTGCATGACAGTTTAAATATTTATGCTCCTAAAGGTTTGCACAATCTCTCAAGTGCTAGTAAAGTAATACTTAAAATTCTCCAAGCCAGGCTTCAGCAATACGTGAACCATGAACTTCCAGAGGTTCAAGCCGGTTTTAGAAAAGGCACAGGAACCAGCGATCAAACTGCCAACATCCGCTGGATCATTGCGAAAGCAAGAGAGTTCCAGAAAAAACACCTATTTCTGCTTTACTGACTATGCCAAAGCCTTTGACTGTGTGAATCACAATAAACTGTGGGAAATTCTGAAGGAGATGTAAATACCAGACAACCTGACCTGCCTTTTGAGAAACCTATATGCAGGTCAGGAAGCAACAGTTAGAACTGGACATGGAACAACAGACTGGTTCCAAATAGGAAAAGGAGTATTTCAAGGCTATATATTGTCACCCTGCTTATTTAACTTCCATGCAGAGTACATCATCACAAACTCTGGGCTGGAAGAAGCACTAGCTGGAATCAAGATTGCCAGAAGAGATATCAATATCTTCAGATAGGCAGATATGCAGATGACACCACCCTTATGGCAGAAAGTGAAGAAGAACTGAAGAGATTCTTGATGAAAATGAAAGAGGAGAGTGAAAAAGTTGACTTAAAACTCAACATGAAGAAAATGAAGATCATGACATCTGGTCCCAGCACTTCATGGCAAATAAATGGGGTAACAGTGGAAGCAGTGGCTGACTTTGTTTTTCTGGGCTCCAAAATCACTGCAAGTGGTAATTGCAGCCATGAAATTACAAAAAGCTTACTCCTTGGAAGGAAAGTTATGACCAACTTAAACAGCTTATTAAAGAGCAGAGACTACTTTTCCAACAAAGGTCCGTCTAGTCAAGGCTATGGTTTTTCCAGTCCTGGTCCTTGCCCAGGACCACTGGCCTCAGAGACAGTCTCAGAGCAGATGATGCGGCCTACATGCAAAAATCCCCAGTGCTTGACTCAAACGACCCCAGTACACACACTTGCCCTCCTGGGCACCCCATGGCTCAGGATGGCCCCTCCTGGTCATCCCCTCCATGCAGTCAGACCTTCCCCTTGCTTTACCTTGGGCCTCGGCGCCATGTCAGACAAGCCCTGGGGCCCCCAGGCCCTGACCTGCAGGTTATGGCTGCCTCGAGTTGTCTTTCCAGGGGCTCACCTGGAAAAAGAAGGAAGGTGCCAGTTAGCAGCGTCCATGGCAGCCACAGCCTCCAGAAGAGAGGACTCGGCTCTCAGAACGTAGGCTACACTGAGGTACCCCCCCCCACTCCCCTCTGTACAGACCCCAGCCACACAACCATGAAAGGCCCGCCTCAGGCCTGGGGCTCAGCACCTCCCATCAAGCCAGGTCAACAGCCCTCTCCTCGACACCGCCAGATCCTCTTGGGGTGCCTCCTGCCTGCCTCTCCCTGCCAAAAATAATGTATGGATGTGAGAGTTGGACTATAAAGAAAGCTGAGCACTGAAAAATTGATGCTTTTGAACTGTGATGTTGGAGAAGACTCTTCAGAGTCCCTTGGACTTCAAGGAGATCCAACCAATCCATCCTAAAGGAGATTAGTCTTAGGTGTTCATTGGAAGGACTGATGCTGAAACTGAAACTCCAATATTTTGGCCATCTGATGTGAAGAGCTAACTCACTTGAAAAGACGCTGATGCTCTGATGCGAAGAGCAGGTGCATTTGAAAAGATGCTGATGCTGGGAAAGATTGAGTGCAGGAGGAGAAGGGGACAACAGAGGTTGGGATGGTTGGATGGCATCACCGACTCAATGGAACTGGGTTTGGGTGGACTCTGGAGTTGGTGATGGACAGGGAGGCCTGGCATACTGCAGTTCATGGGGTTGAAAAGAGTCCGACATGACTGAGTGACTGAAATGACTGAACTGTCTATACATAGTTATTCAGAAGCAGTTAAGACATTAAATTAATCATTGGGTTAAAAAAAAAAAAAAACTTCAACAAAAATCTCTAACAATTGTGTGAAATTTAAGTTACTTACCCTTAAACATTTGAGGTCCTGATTTACAAAACTTAGTGCATATCATGATTTATTTATAAGTTTTGGAGAGAAGGTAAGTAGTATAAAGGATATTTCCCTGGTAAAATCTAAAATGAATGACTTTTAGAAGAATATCTGCAATATGCTTACCTGAAATTAGAAAAGAAGTAACAAAACAAAAACTGTAATACAGGAGATGCAAGAATCAAGAATTTGAACCCTGAGATGGGAAGATGCCATGGAGGAAGAAATGAAAATCCACTTCAGTATTCTTGCCTGGGAAAATCCCATGGATGGAGTAAAGGAGGAAACAGACAGAACAGGCTCCATCTTGAAAGCAGGACTCCATCTTGGGCAGACTGTGGACTTTGGGCTGGATACCCAGTATCTAAGGAAAAGACATACCAACTGGAAAACTAGAACCCACCCCCCAACTCGCCCCAATTCAAGAGCCCCAGGGCTCGTATCTAGGCTCTCCAACACCTAAAAGAAGACCGTAATTATCTGTTACTGAATAGAATCATACAGTCTATTATGCTTATTGGAATATGACCACAGGCCTATTGATAATTGTCCACTGTTAACTACCTAGGCTTAAGGCATATGAATCACAGGTTATCTTTGTTTATATCTTTCTTTTCCTTTGGTCAGACTAGTTTCAGGGAATTTGGGGGAGGTAGGTTTGGGCATGTACACTTAGGGTATATAAGGTTTTCACAAAACCTGGTTGGGGTCCTTGGTTAAGAGGAGACTCTTCCTGTGCCCGCTAGTGTAATATACTGCACTCCATTATCTGCATTGTCCTTCTGAGTGAGTTTGTTTCCCAGAACTCATGGCTACAACAGGAGGAGCCTAGAAGGCTACAGTCCATGGAGTCACAAAGAGTCAGACATGACTGAGCACTCATACAGCACACGTTATTACCTCTATTATGCATATGAGACACTATGGTTTTTAAAGGTTAAATAACAAACTCAACAACCAGGAAGCAACAGAATAAAGACCATGGGTATTTATAAAATTAATGCTTGCTTCTAGATTTTAAAAATCTAGTAACCCTGAGTAAATAAAATATTCTATCATTAAAAAGAAGTATATTTTATAATAAAATATCTATAAGTACAAGAAATTGAGTTTCAGGAAGAGAAAAGCCAATTAAATCAAAACTATATGAAAATGAGGATATATTGTTACAAAATCAATGACATAATTGACAGTTCTAAGTAGAAAATACAAAACTCAAAGGTTAATTCTTGACAGAATTAATCACACAGAAAACTTTATTAAGATGAGTTAAGAGAATGTAGATAAAAAGGAGAAAAACACACATTTTCAATGGAGAAATAGAACTCATATTTTTTTTGAAAGTAGTATAAAATTGTACAAAAGTGTTCAAACAATTTGGCAATATCTACACAAGCTCCATATGCTATGTTCCAACAATTCTACTTCCAGATATTTATGATACTATAAAATTGAATGACTAATTTCAAGGTGTCATCATTTGGATGCAGGTATATAATGTATCATGAAATCATACCTGAGATTAGAGACACAATAGGTTGCATGAGCATGTGGCTCACACTTAGAGCACCCAGGCCTTGTTATAATATGTTTCAAAGAGTAGATAAGCAAGTAAATACAAAACAAGCTCAAAGGAAATTAAGAATCTTTAGACCTACAAGACCTTTTAGAACTAACACCTCCAAAAGATGTCGATTTCATTATAGGGGACTGGAATGCAAAAGTAGGAAGTCAAGAAACACCTAGAGTAACAGGCAAATTTGGCCTTGGAGTATAGAGTGAAGCAGAGCAAAGGCTAATAGAGTTTTGCCAAGAAAATACACTGGTCATAACACTCTCTTCCAACAACACAAGAGACAAATCTACACATGGACATCACCAGATGGTCAACATCAAAAAGAGATTGATTATATTCTTTGCAGCCAAAGATGGAGAAGGTCTATACAGTCAGCAAAAACAAGACTGGGAGCTGACTATGGCTCAGATCATGAACTCCTTATTGCTAAATTCAGACTTAAATTGAAGAAAGTGGGGAAAACCATTAGTCCATTCAGGTATGACCTAAATCAAATCCCTCATGATTATACAGTGGAAGTGAGAAGTAGGTTCAAGGAATTAAATCTGATAGACAAAGTGCCTGATGAACAATGGATGGATGTTTGTGACACTGTACAGGAGACATGGGTCAAGACCATCCATGGAAAATAAATACAAAAAAGCAAAATGGCTGTCTGAGGAAGCCTTACAAATAGCTGTGAAAAGAAGAGAAGTGAAAATTAAAGGAGAAAGGGAAAGAAACAACCATCTGAATGCAGAGTTCCAAAGAACAGCAAGAAGAGATAAGAAAGCTTTCCTCAGCAATCACTGCAAAGAAATAGATGAAAACAACAGAATGGGAAATACTAGAGATCTCTTCAGGAAAATTAGAGATATCAAGGGAACACTTCATCCAAAGATTCCCTCAATAAAGGACAGAAATGGTCTGGACCTAACAGAAGCAGTATTATTAAGAAGAGGTGGCAAGAATACACAGAAGAACTGTACAAAAAAACTGCCACTACCCAGATAATCATGATGGTGTGATCACTCACCTAGAGCCAGACATCCTGGAATGTGAAGTCAAGAAGGCCTTAGAAAGCATCACTATGAACAAAGCTAGGGAAGGTGATGGAATTCCAGCTGAGCTATTTCAAATCCTGAAAGATGATGCTGTGAAAGTGCTGCACTCAATATGCCAGCAAATTTGGAAAACTCAGCAGTGGCCACAGGACTAGAAAAGGTCAGTTTTCATTCCAATCCCAAAGAAAGGCAATGGCAAAGAATGCTCAAACTTTCACACAACTGTACTCGTCTCACACGTTAATAAAGTAATACTCAAAATTCTCCAAGCCAGGCTTCAGTGATACATGAACCGTGAACTTCCAGAGGTTCAAGCTAGTTTTAGAAAAGGCAGAGGAACCAGCAATCAAACTGCCAACATCCGCTGGATCATCGTGAAAGCAAGAGAGTTCCAGAAAAAAAAATCTATTTCTGCTTCATTGACTATGCCAAAGCCTTTGACTGTGTGGATCACAATAAACTGTGGAAAATTCTGAAAGAGATGGATTGTGCAATATCATCAGATTTTTTGCCAATTTGTGAACCTCAAGAAAAGGGAAAAAATGATGATACAATTTTATTTATTTACATAGCATTTTTGTAGTGAGATGAGAATTTCCCATCCAACTCCAATACCCTAAAGACCCCCACACCATATATACACATCTTCCTGGAATGTGAAGTCAAGAAGGCCTTAGAAAGCATCACTATGAACAAAGCTAGGGAAGGTGATGGAATTCCAGCTGAGCTATTTCAAATCCTGAAAGATGATGCTGTGAAAGTGCTGCACTCAATATGCCAGCAAATTTGGAAAACTCAGCAGTGGCCACAGGACTAGAAAAGGTCAGTTTTCATTCCAATCCCAAAGAAAGGCAATGGCAAAGAATGCTCAAACTATCACACAACTGTACTCGTCTCACACGTTAATAAAGTAATACTCAAAATTCTCCAAGCCAGGCTTCAGTGATACATGAACCGTGAACTTCCAGAGGTTCAAGCTAGTTTTAGAAAAGGCAGAGGAACCAGCAATCAAACTGCCAACATCCGCTGGATCATCGTGAAAGCAAGAGAGTTCCAGAAAAAAAATCTATTTCTGCTTCATTGACTATGCCAAAGCCTTTGACTGTGTGGATCACAATAAACTGTGGGAAATTCTGAAGGAGATGTAAATACCAGACAACCTGACCCACTTCTTGAGAAACCTGTATGCAGGTCAGGAAGCAACAGTTTGAACTGGACATGGAACGACAGACTTGTTCCAAATAGGAAAAGGAGTATTTCAAGGCTGTATATTATCACCCTATTTTTTTAACTTCTATGCAGAGTACATCATCACAAACTCTGGGCTGGAGGAAGCACAAACTGGAATCAAGATTGCCAGGAGAAATATCAATAACTTCAGGTATGAGGATGACACCACCTTTATGGCAGAAAGTGAAGAGGAGCTAAAGAGCCTCTTGATGAAAGTGAAAGAGGAGAGTGAAAAAGTTGGCTTGAAGCTCAACATTCAGAAAACGAAGATCATGGCATCTGGCCCCATCATTTCATGAGAAATAGATGGGAACAGTGGAAACAGTGTCACACTTTATTTTTCAGGGCTCCCAAATCACTGCAGATGGTCATTGCAGCCATGAAATTAAAAGACGCTTATTTCTTGGAAGGAAAGTTGTGACAAGCCTAGATAGCATATTGAAAAGCAGAGACATTGCTTTGCCGACTAGAGCCCGTCTAGTCAAGGTTATGGTTTTTCCTGTGGTCATGTATGGATGTGAGAGTTGGACTGTGAAGAAGGCTGAGTGCCGAAGAATTGATGCTTTTGAACTGTAGTGTTGGAGAAGACTCTTGAGAGTCCCTTGGACTGCAAGAAAATCCAACCAGCCCATTCTAAAGGAGATCAGTCCTTGGTGTTCATTGGAGGGGCTGATGCTGAAGCTGAAACTCCAATACTTCGGCCACCTCATGCGAAGCGTTGACTCATTGGAAAATACCCTAATGCTGGGAGGGATAGGGGGCAGGAATAGTAGGGGATGACAGAAGATGAGATGGCTAGATGGCATCACTGACTCATGGACGTGAGTTTGAGTGAACTCTGGGAGTTGGTGTTGTACAGGGAGGCCTGGCATGCTGTGATTCATGAGGTGGTAAAGAATTGGACATGACTGAATTACTGAGCTGAACTGAAACTTAAAATGAGATTTATAGCCATTTCATGTTCAGAGCCCTAAGTTTCTAGGTCTAGTCTTCTTACAACATGTACTTGTGTGGATGAAGCACATGAGGTAAGAATCCCAGCAAACTGGGCCGATCAGGATTTAGGAAGGCAAATGTGTCTTCAGTGGGCTGAAAAATTCTCAGATGAAAACTCTCAACCATACCTAGAATATTTATTACATATCAGTCATTAAGCTAGGAATATCTTTGGACTATATGCAAAGTTATGTGGATAAACTACTATTTAATATAATTTAAAAGTGATGCTTTATATATGTGTGTGTGTGTGTGTATGTGTGTGTAACAGAAGATGAGATGGTTATATAAGCATCACCAATTCAATGAATATGATATTGAGCAAACTCCTGGAGATAGTGAAAGACAGGGTAGCCAGGCAAGCTGTAGTACATGGAGTTGCAAAGAGTTGAACCTGACTTAGCAACTGAACAAAAGAAATTCATTTTTATGGATTTATATATGCATACTGAAGTAGAAAATGTTAACACACTCAAGCATTCTTGCCTGGAGAATCCCATGGTCAGAGGAGCCTGGAGGGCTACAGTCCATAGGGTCACAAAGAGTTGGACATGACTGAAGTGACTTAGAATGCACACATATGTATACAGATAGAGGTAGAGATTGTTGTTGTTCAGTCGCTAGGTTGTGCCTGATTCCTTTTGACCTCATGGAGTGTAGTCCACCAGCCTCCTCTGTCCATGCAATTCCCCAAGCAATACTGGAGTGGGTTGCCATTTCCTTTTTCAGGGGATCTTCTGGATCCAGAGATTCAACCTGTGCCTTTTGCTTGACAGACCAGTTCTTTTTAACACTGAGCCACCTGGAGAGCCCCATATTAATGGAGGGATTTTCTTAAATTACACATTGACAACTGTGAATATTTCTTAAATCTTCTGTTTTTCACTCACATGCTGAGCAAAATATAAATAGCTATAAATAGCTGATCTTAATTTAATACATTTTGTATGTAGCCTTGTGCAATATCATCAGATTTTTTGCCAATTTGTGAACCTCAAGAAAAGGGAAAAAATGATGATACAATTTTATTTATTTACATAGCATTTTTGTAGTGAGATGAGAATTTCCCATCCAACTCCAATACCCTAAAGACCCCCACACCATATATACACAGACACAATCATTACATGCACACACAGAAACACACAGCATGCATATACATTCTATACATCTATATTTTAAATAAATCCAAGTGCTTTTGGAAAAAAAATTACATTAAACCAGATCAAATGGTACTATGAATGATTTGTCAAATTTAATTTACAAAGGAATGGACAGAATATTTTCTCCTCATATTCCAATGTATCCAGAAGAAAAAAAATATCATCTTCACATGAAATAAAGAGACTGTGAGATATTTCCCAAGCAAAGACAAGTTTATTCACTATTAACAGAGAATCACAATGTGGGGTCTAAAACCATGGCAAGGAAAATGCATGAGCCTGTGTAAGTCCCCAAAAAAACGAGTGTGAAGGAGAACTTATTTATACAGAGAAAAGGGCAATTTATAACAAACAAAGAGGTCATGGCTTTCATTGGCTGAGCCTATGTCAGGAAAAGAAAGTCTTTTCTCTTGCGTTTTGGGCTCTGTTGTCACAAGGTGTAATAGGTCCCTGCTACTGATCTACCAATACAATTTAATTGAGGTTTCTCTTTATTAATTTATTTTACTATTCTAAGAGCTTGAACATTAGAAGAAGGGATCCTGATTGTTAAGACAATATTTAACATAATCTCTGTGTGTCTTTCCTAGGTTTTTGTCTTGGTTGAGGGGCAGGAGTAACTTCTTCAAGGAAACTGTGTGGAAGATATGTCATTGTTTGACTGAGAAAAGAAAAGTGCTTGGGCAGAGTGAAATATCTAGTCAAGTAGGAACCAGGGTTAGAAGCTGAGATTGTGTTATGTGATTCAATAAATACAAGGGTAAGGGACAATTAAAGAATCATACCTTCTCAATGCATTAAATAAATAAGTACAAATATATTATTGGGGATTGAAAGTCTGCTGGATTTCAATCACTCCAGGATTGAAACATGATGACATATGTTAAAATTTTAGCCTTTCTGACATTATTATTAATGCATTATTGTTAATGACATAAATGCAAGCTCTAGATATGTGAGAAAAAAATACATGAAGTTAAACAAAGAGAAAAAACATAATTTTGTATTTAATTCAGAAACTTTTGCTACATCTTAATTTATCCTGGAAAAAATAAAAATAATTAAGATATGGCACACAATATTCTGTCTAAGTCATATTTTAAAAACCCAGTTAATAAGAAGAAACATAACATAAGATGCCAGGAAGTCATGTAGGCTTTAGGAAGCATCACTATGAACAAAGCTAGTGGAGAGGATGCAATTCCAGTTGAGCTATTTCAAATCCTAAAAGATGATGCTGAGAAAGGTCTGCACTCAACAGGCCAGCAAATTTGGAAAACTCAGCTGTGGCCACAGGACTGGAAAAGGTCAGTTTTCATTCCAATCCCAAAGAAAGGCAATGCCAAAGAATATTCAAACTACTGCATAATTGCACTCATCTACTCGCTAGTAAAGTAATGCTCGAAATTATCCAAGACAGGCTTCAGCAATAAGTGAACTGTGAACTTTCAGATGTTCAAGCTGGTCTTTAAAAAGCCAGAAGAACCAGAGATCAAATTACTAACATCCACTGAATCATTGAAAAAGCAAGAGTTCCAGAAAAACATCTATCTCTGCTTTATTGACTATGTCAAAGCCATTGACTATGTGGATCACAATAAACTGTGGAAAATTCTGAAAGAGATGAGAATACCAGACTATTTGATCTGACTCTTGAGAAATGTGTATGTAGGTCAGGAAGCAACAGTTACAATGGGGTAAGAAACAACAAACTGGTTCCAAATAGGGAAAGGCTGTATACTGTCACCTTGTTTATTTAACTTATATGCAGAGCAAATCATGAGAAACACTGGGCTGGAAGAAGAGCAAGCTGGAATCAAAATTGTCGGGAGAAATATCAACAGCCTCAGATATGCAGAAGATACCACTCTTATGGTAGAAAATGAAGAAGAACTAAAGAGCCTCTTGATGAAAGTGAAAGAGGAGGAAAAAGTTAGCTTAAAGCTAAACATTCAGAAAACTAAGATTATGACATCTGGTCCCATCACTTCATGACAAGTAGATGGGGAAACAGTGGAAACAGTGACATACTCCAAAATCACTGAAGATGGTGATTGCAGCCATGAAATTAAAAGACACTTACTCCTTGGAAGGAAAGTTGTGACCAACCTAGACAGCATATTAAAAAGCAGAGACATTACTTTGTCAACAAAGGTCCATCTAGTCAGGCTATGGTTTTTCCATGGTCATGTATGAATGTGAGAGTTGGACTATAAAGAAAAGTTAGCACCAAAGAATTGACACTTTTCAACTCTGGTGTTGGAGGAGACTCTGGCCTGCAAGAGTCACTTGGACTGAAAGGAGATTCAACCAATCCATCCTAAAGGAAATCAGTCCTGAATATTCATTGGAAGGACTGATGCTGAAACTGAAACTCCAATAATTTGGCCACCCTGATAAGAGCTGGCTCATTTGTAAAGACTCTGATGCTGGGAAAGATTGAGGGCAGGAGGAGAAGGGGACGATGGAGGGTGAGATGGTTGGATGGCATCACTGACTCAGTGGACATGGGTTTGGGTAAATTCTGGGAGTTGATGATGGACAAGGGCGCCTGGCTTGCTGTGGT
>SJYC01132026.1:0-60511 GCA_006408675.1 Madoqua kirkii
TTGCGGGCCCTCACTGACAACTTTCAGAATGTGGCTGAGACTCGGGCCCCAGAGTCCTGCTCCCCGGGTCTCGGGACTGAACGCCCCCGAGGCCGGGATGCACGGCGGCTTCTGTCCCTCTGCAGGCTCCCTTCTCCTTCCATCAGTGCAGTTGACGTCCTGCGCGGAGCCGGGCGTCTGTGCTGAGGGAACCCTTGCCATCCTGTATGGCCCCCGTGGGAGCAGAAGGGGCGGAGCTCGGCTGTCCCAGTGGGGAGGGCGGTTTCTAAGCAGCGAGATGGGACACCCTTTAGCCTCGGCTCCCTGGGGCCATCGTAATGTGACTGAAGAAGAGCTCCTTCCTTCCACATGGCCGTAAGGTGTGACTGCATTTCTCCCGTTGGAGAAATTGAATTCCCCACACAGGGCCAGGGTTACCAAGTAAAATTGTATAAGTTAATGGTTCTAACTTCAGCCAGGATGTTTATATAAACAAACACAAATGTCTTCTGACTTGGCAATAATATCTTCCATATTTTACAACAGTCTCAGCAAATTTTAAGAGGTGGTCAATTTAATCAGTCCTACTTTGCTTACGATGAGCCTTCAAATATGATGTAAAATCCTCAAAAGGGCCATTTCAAGAATTTTCCAGAACCCATTCTATAGATACAGCATGTCCTTGGATGGAGCATGAAATGCATTTTGTGCCCAGACAATCACACCATAAATTCTGTTCACTAATAAAACTTCTGAAAAAGGGCCAAGTGAACGTTAAAGTAAGCAATGTGTTTTCCAGGAGAGCTTTCTGGAACAAGCCCTTGCGTCAGCTGAGTCTCCTGAGTGTGGGGCTCCAGCTAGGAACGGGTCAGCTGCTCCAAGCACTCCAAAGAGCAGGACCCAGTTGCCTCTGAAAACACGTGGCCCAGCCTGCATCCTTGGTTCCCGCCTCGATCTGATCTAGAGCAACCATCTGTCAGTTTAGAAAGCAAGAGGACTCGTCATCTTGATTCCACGCCAGTTTCCCAGTTACAGTTGGAGCCACGCCTTGTTAAGATAACCGTGGAACATAGGGGTGGGTTTGATTTATGTATCTATCTATTTGCAATGAACTTGAACTTGGGCAAACTTAAAGTTGGTGAGGGATAGGGAGGCCTGGCGCACTGCAGTCCATGGCATCCCAAAGGGCTGGCTACGGCTGGGCGACTGGACGGCAGCTATTTGCCGGGCAAAGTCCAGAGTCCACAGAAGAGGACAGGGCTGAGCACAGGGAACAGTCAGGATGGCGTTTTTAAGACAGTCGGTGGTGCTGTGGTGAGAAATGCAGCGGCATTCATTGTTTGTAGGTGTTAGCGATGAGCTGAAATTAGAGTTGCGTCTGCTGCGCGGACAGGTCAGCACGTGGAGCGGTGCCGAGTGAGACGCCCGTCCGCCAGTGTGTGCCGAGTGTGCTGGGCAATGCCGGGGGACGCTCGATGGAAACTGGCGCCCCATCCTGATGCTGACCTGCTTCACAGTCACAGCTCTGCTAGTTAAGATTCTTAACTTACAGACCCTCCCCTCAAAAATATCCACCTCCGGATAGTCAAAGTCACAGGGAATTTAATGGAGCTGCATGGACGCCTTAGGGAGCCGGCGGCGGCCAGCCGCTCAGGGTCCCCATGGCCCCTGCATCCCAGATGCTCACAGACCACACACTGCCCTGAGGTCCACGGCAGTGGCCGGGCAGAACCTGGGCCTCCTCCACGGTCGCTGAGGACCCGGAGTCTTCTCTGCCTCGGGGACCAGGGTGCTCACTATTAGGAACAGAGATGCAAGCCCTGGTCCAAGGGCCCCTGTCTCCCCACTCCCTCTTGCTCATTAGATGCTGCAGAACCCCTGTGAGACGCAGACTCAGCCCCTGCTCCACGCTCATCCCACAGAACATCAACCTGCCTCATGGCCATACAGCCCCCACCTCCTTGTCCATCACCAGGAGGCTGAGGTCTGCCTGGCAGGAGGCTCCACGCGTGCCTCTGAGTGGGAGCAAGGGGGGACCCGTGGGTGACCTTCACCTGTGGACGTGGCAGGGTGCTGTGGGCCACCCACAGCAGCATCTGCTGATACGGTCTGCAGGCTAACCAGTCACAGCAGTACGCACGTGTGAGTGTCCTCGTGGTGAAGATGAACTTAGTAGAGTAAGAAAAACCTAGGTGGTTTTCTAGCTAATGATGTCGTCACTGAGTCATCTCACGATAGATCTATGCTCTGCCTGTGATATGCCAGACTTTTTTAAGGGCTGGCTGCTGCTGCTGCTGCTAAGCTGCTTCAGTAGTGTCCGACTCTGTGTGACCGCATAGACGGCAGCCCCCCAGGCGCCCCCGTCCCTGGGGTTCTCCAGGCAAGAACACTGGAGTGGGGTGCCATTTCCTTCTCCATTAAGGGCTGGAGAAACAGTGAGAACGGCGGGAGCTAGCCTTCATGAAACAGGGCCTTTGGGCCACACGCTGTATTTCACCACCCTCGTCTTGACAGCGTCCCCGTGTCCTCGCCTGGGTCGGGGCCTTCCTGCTGAGTACCAGGCCCCTGTCTGTAACCACGGCAGTGTGCTCCCAGAAGCACACTCCTTCCCAGCTTTGGGAGGCTTTCCCACCTGATCGACAGTCACAAAATTCCCGTCAACTGTAGTTAGTTCATTTCAAAGCAGGTCAAGACTGTGGAAAGTTACTTTAGGCAGAAAATTGCTCTAAAGATTTGATTTAAAACACATCCATCCAATGTACTGGTTGTTTTCTTTTCCCTTCTGTGGAGAAATGTGAAACAAAAGAGACCATTTTCGATCCCGGAAGACAGCTCAGGTGAAGAGAGCCTGTCCTGGGGTAAACCTTGACCTGCGGTCACGCTGGGCTCCAGGGTGCGGGCTCGGGGTGGGAGGCCTGTCCCGGATGACTGCCTCTGAGGCCGAGCTCAGAGACACCCCGCCCCGAGGAGAGAAGTTGGAAGCAGGCACCGCAGTTGGAATTCTTGACCAGGAGTGAGGGGAAGGCTTAGCTGCCGGGTGTGAACTCCTGAGGCCCGGTGTGTGGCAGAACGAGAGCGTTCAGAATGTCTTGTGCCGAGTGTTCTCTGGATTACGTTTCAAGCCTCGGGTGGATTTCTCGTGAGGGATAAAGTGTTCCTTACCTTTTATTTTATTTGACTCGAGTCCATCACCCTCTGAGGATCGCTGAGCAAAAGGGGCTCCTTTCATGCTGCTCAGACATTCTCCGTCAACTATTCGGGGCAGAAAGCAAAAGCGAAGTCGCTCAGTCGTGTCTGACTGTTTGCAACCCCATGGACTGTAGCCCACCAGGCTCCTCAATCCACGGAATTTTCTAGGCAAGAATATTGGAGTGGGTTGCCATTTCCTTCTCCAGGGATCTTCCCGACCCAGGGATCAAACCCAGGTCTCCAGCATTTCAGGCAGAGCGTTACCGTCTGAGCCCCCAGGGAAGCAGAAGATGGATCTAAATCAGTGGTGGTGGTTTAGTCGCTCAGTCATGGCTGACTCTTTCTGACCCCACGGCCTGTAGCCCGCCAGGCTCCTCTGTCTGTGTGATTCTCCAGGCAAGAATACTGGAGTGGGGTGCCATTCCCTTCTCCAGGGGATCTTCCCGACCCAGGGATTCCTAGATCTAAGTTACGTCAGGTCTAAATGCCGAATCTGTTCACGCAGGGAGACAGAAGCCCTCTGCAGTGAAGTGCTTGTTCTCGGAACTGGTGGTGGGTTAGCTTTCCTGCGGGGGCGCTTCAGCTCTCCCCTCGCACCACCCATGCCGCTGCCCTGACTAGGCGCACCTCTTCCTCTTGACCGATTTCTGGGCCTGCGGCCCGTTTGGGAAGCACTTCAGCAGAGCCTCTGGGGCTGATCACGCCGCAGACTCGGCCTCAGGCAGCCCTCAGGCAGGGCACGGGGGGTGTTCGCCTGGGACCCACCTGGGGGGACTCGGTGGCCCTGGACTGGGTGCCTGCCGGCCCTCCCTCCATCTGGGGACCCAGCTGTCGCTGGGGTCCGAGTCCCATCCATGGCCTTGGGAGCCCAGGGGCATCAGATGCCCGTGGGAGGCGCCCACCCTGCCGGCCCCGACACCGCGGGGTCACTGCTGGCCGGCCCCGGCACCGCGGGGTCACTGCTGGCCGGCCCCGGCACCGCGGGGTCACTGCTGGCCGGCCCCGGCACCGCGGGGTCACTGCTGGCCTGCCCCTGGCAGCGCGGGGACACTGCTGGCCGGCCCCGGCACCGCGGGGTCACTGCTGGCCGGCCCCGGCAGCGCCGCCTCCCGGGCACTCACTCTCGTCTCCCCCACTGCAGTGTCCTCGTGCGACCAGGAGCAGCGGTCGGCCCTGGAGGAGGCCAGGCAGCCCAAGAACGACAATGTGGTCATCCCCGAGTGCGCCCACGGCGGCCTCTACAAGCCGGTGCAGTGCCACCCGTCCACGGGCTACTGCTGGTGCGTCCTGGTGGACACCGGCCGCCCCATCCCCGGCACGTCCACCAGGTAAGCTCTGGAGCGCAGGCTTCCCGCCCGCCATGGACTCGAGGCCCGAGGCCCGAGCTCACCTGCCGCTCAGCGTGGCGTTAACGCCCACGGGCACGAGGCCGGGAGGAGCGCCCCTGACAGCGCCGCAGCTTGACGCTTTAGGCAGGGTGCTCCCACCCTGTTCACGCAGGCCACGATCGTGGAGGATGCCTCTGACGTCCGGACTGGCTGGGCGGGTGCTGAGAGTGTGTCCCTCGTCGCCCCAGCCTCTTTAGTCTGCGGTTTTGGTGAAGCGGCTGGCTGCCCAGATGGCTGCCTGTAGCCCAGAGGTATCTGTGTCCTGAAGTTACAGCTTAAAAGAAAGAGTGCTGAGGTCAAGGTTTGAAACAAAACCCAACCTACTCACTCAAGTTTTGTGTGAGTTTGAGCAAAGCAAGTCATTTCGTAACAGCACCAGGAGAAGACCTGCTCCCTGATCACGGGAAGGGTGTAAATGTGAGTGAGGATGTTTTTGCAGCTGCTGGTTATATGGCCTGACCTTTGATTTCTCATACATTGGAATAGAAGTCGTTTCTACGTGTTAGTTGCTCAGTCGTGTCCGACTCTTTTGGGGCCCCATGGACTGTAGCCCATCAGACTTCTCTGTCCATGGGATTTCCCAGGCAAGAACACTGGATTGGGTTGCCATTCCCTTCTCCAGGGGATCTTCCTGACCCAAGGATTGAACCTGGGTCTCCTGCATTGCAGGCAGATTCTTTACCATCTGAGCCGCCAGGGAAGCCCATAAGAATAGCGTCTACATACAGGGACACGGGCCCTGGCTGCCCCTGCAGCCCCGAGGCGTGAGCCCTTCTGTGTCTGCTAAGACACTTCCCCAGTTCCTCAAGTGTGACTGCCGCGTGTGTGGACGGGGACACACGCACAGACTCCGGGAGCCGAAGGGACGGTGAGCAGCTGCTGTCTCCTGATGGAAAGGTCCAGTCATGCCTGGAGCCCGTCTGGCTCATCGGAGAGACCAGGCTCCGTGGGGGCCCTGCCGTGGGGATGGGGACCCCGGCTTCTGGGCTAGAGGCCTTCCTCGCACACAGAAGACCCCGATGAGGGTGTCCAGGACAGGGGCTGGGGTTCCCTCCGCTGCAGTTGTAGGAGATGGTTTCACACCTGAAGAGGACACATATCTTCCCACAGGTTTGTGTGTGAAATCGCTTCTTTGGTTCCTGAGCACGTGTGCGTTGCAGGGAGAGCTCTTTTCTGAGAAACTTTTCTTGGAGAGTGATGTCCGCACACCCTTCACACTCTGGCTTGTGGACATTGCGTTCAGTTGGGAGGTTTGTTCCCCTGGCTGGGCTGCATGGGCCACTGGAAGTTCCCTTAGCACTGGCCAGTGGAGTCCTGAGCCTGTCAAGGCCAGGCCTGTGCAGATGGGCACAGAGGGTGAGGTCAGCTTCGGCACACTGCCCCTCAGAACCTGCGAACACTTACCTTACGATTGGACGGAAACACAGACAGGCAGCCCGCTTTCATTCTGCCCAGATGTTACCAGAGCCCAGCACCACGTTCTCGTTTCCCCTGTGTTTGCCTGCAGGAGCGAGGGACTCCTTCTTCTTTGAATTTCAAGAAGGAGACAGTTAGACCCTGGGGAGGAGATGCTTCAGATGAGAGGGGTGGGTTTTCTCCCGTTTGCGCTTCATTCATTTACTCTCCCGACGCTGGCTGTCGTGACCCTGACACCGTCAGGACCGAGGTGGTGACGTGGCCAAGCAGAGTGGGGTCCCGTGCGGGCCCCGTGCCTTGCTGGGGGCGCTCGTGGGGCTCGTCCCGTGGCGGCCGCGGTGGCCAGCAGGCCCTGCCCGCTCTTCTCTGTCCCCTCCTCTCTCCATCTCCGATTCACCAGCTCGCGCTGAGCCTCGCTTCCGTCCTGGCTTCCAGCAGCATCACGTGGCCCTGACAACACGGTGTGGCTTTTCTTGGCTCCATGGGAGGCCTTCCCTGTGGTTGCACGGTGTGCCTCCCCTCACTCTACCTGACCAGACCAGGCCCCAGCAGCCAGCACCCAGGCGTGGACGGGGCCACCCCCGGGCGCCCAAGGCCACACGGTGTGGGTTCACCGTGTGACAGAGTTCAGCACAGAAGGGGTGCGCCCCCTGAAAGCTCGAGACGCCCCACCCTGTGTCACCCCTTAAAGCTCCGAGAGATGCCCCCCGCCCTGTATCAGCCCTGAAAGCTCGAGACGCCCCCGCCCTGTATCACCCCTGAGAGCTCTGAGACACCCCCTCTCCCTGTATCCATTCACTTTTTATTCACCAAACGTTTGAATCCCTCAACGTTGCAGGTGCCACCCTAGGGGACATACAGGGAACAAAAGAGACCAAAATCTGGGCTTCACGGAGCCTCCATTCTGAGGGAGGGAAAGGGACGTGAGCAAAACACGGGAGCAGATGAGCTGAATGTGAGCGGTGTGCTGGCCCAGGACAGCTGTGCTGGAAGAGAACACACAGGAAACGGAGAGAGGGAGTGTTGGGGTGTAACTTCCATGGAGTGGCTGGGGGCTCCCCAAAGTGTTGACGTTGTAGTCAGGTCCTGAGGAACTGAGGAGCAAGCTGATGCTGTCTTTGGGGTAAGGTGGCGGTCTGGAGGGGTGAATGCGGCCCCCACATTGCAGGTCTCAGAGCCAGGATCTAGTTCAGTTTTGATCACAAGAGGGGCTGTATGGATTAGGAAGCTCTTCATTTGTAGTAGCGATAAATCTTACAAATGGGCATAAACAGCGAGGGACAGTGTAATCTAAAGAAGAGGTGCTGAGATGGAAGAATCTCCTTTCAGCGGATTCTGTATCTTGGTGACACCACCAAGGACACGGACTCTCCAAAACTTTCTCTCACGTCCTCACTGTGTTGTGACTGCCCTTGGACAGATGCCCCTCGTGGTCACAAGATGGCTTCCGGGATCCGGAGACCTCATTCAGACACCATGTTCTCAGAGGACACACAGCCCATCTCTCTCAGGAGCTGAATCACCTTTCCTAAACGTCCCCTTGAAAGTGAAGTCGCTCAGTCGTGTCCAACTCTTTGCTACCCCGTGGACTGTAGCCCACCAGGCTTCTCTGGCCGTGGGGTTCTCCAGGCAAGAATGCTGGAGTGGGTGCCTTTTCCTCCTCCAGGAGCCCCCGAGTGGGTTTGATTCATGGATTATTGGCCATAACTGGATCATGTGACTATGGCTAAACCCATCAGTAGCAAGAAAAATGGATCTGGGTTAAACTGATTTCTAGGGAGTCTTGTAGCTGGGAAGTCAGTCAAAATCATCAACTTTAAGGCATATCTGATCTATGTGTGAGCCCCCCTGCCCCCCGCCCTCTCACGGCCCTGCTTCTACTGTGAAGGGCAGCAAGGTTGCAGAGAGCCTTCTGTGCTACTATCTGAATACAGTCTGTTGCATAAATGCTATTTTTTGTAGCTTTCTGAAATACGCCATTCCAGGGAGATTAGTTGTGATTTATTTGGGGTAGACAGTTCACATTCCCCTCCACCGGTCATTCTCTGCTTTTTTTAATGGGGAACAATAATTTTAAAATCAAACAGTAAGAAGCCATAAAGCGCACTGTCTTTATAAGCTAGTTCTTTCCTTGCGTCATCCTGCCAGGTAACTACATTACAAAGGACACATTTTGTTACAGGCCTGTACCAAGGACAGTGAACACACAGAGCGGAGAGCAGCTGCAGGGCGGGATTTCCAGATGGGATGGTCGTCAGGGCGAACCATGAGTCCAAGCGGGCGCGGATGTACCTCCCGGCCCCTCTGCTCTCTTGAGTGAAAACTGGCTGAGATGTCCAGATCACTGGTAGGCAGAAGGCCGAGCCTCCATAAGCTGGATCCCAGGCCCCTGTGAGCTGGATCCAGGCCCCTGTGAGCTGGATCCTGGGCCCCCATGAATTGGATCCCAGGCCCCCATGAACTGGATCCCAGGTCCCCATGAGCTGGATCTTGAGCCCCCATGAGCTGGATCCTGGGCCCCCGTGAGCTGGATCCCAGGTCCCCGTGAGCTGGATCCCAGGTCCCTGTGAGCTGGATCTTGAGCCCCCCTGAGCTGGATCCTGGGCCCCCATGAGCTGGATCCTGGGCCCCCGTGAGCTGGATCCTGGGCTCCTGTGTGGGCCCAGGCCCCGTGTGGTGGGATGTGATCTGGGAGGAGGGGTGGGTTCCCACCTGGTCGCTAACTGATGGTGGGGAGAGCTGGCATGAGCTATTGGGTTAAGTGTGGACCAGGCTGACTGCCAGCTGCTACATTAGCACCCAGAACCAAGGGATTTCTCTTCCACTTTCTTGACGGCTGAAGAGGGTTTTGTCCACCTGGGATCAGGCTGAAGGTGGCTCTTACCTGCCTGAGGGCCCTGTTCCCGGCTCGCAGGCCCACATGTCTCGCTGGCCATGTGAATGTGAAATTGAATTTCTCCCTGGCAGAGCCTGGGATCTGATGGGCAACCAGACAATCAAGAGATGTTCTTCTTTTACATAAAATAAGCTAAAATAAACACCATTGAAAAGGGTGGTGATGGATGTCAACACAACTTAACAGGTTTTATCTGAGTCTTCAAAAGCATTGATTCTGTTTCTTGAGATTGTCATTTCTGCAAATTAAAAGACGTTTGCTCCTTGGAAGAAAAGCTATGACAAGCAGCATTTGAAAAACAGAGACATTACTTTGCTGACAAAGGTCCTTATGGACAAAGCTGTGGTGTTTCCAGTGTCAGGTACGGAGGTGAGAGCTGGACTGTAAAGAAAGCTGAGCGCCGAAGAACTGACGCTTTTGAACTGTGGTTTTAGAGAAGACTCTTGAGAGTCCCTTGGACAGAAAGAAGAGCAAACCAGTCAGTCCTAAAGGAAATCAACCCTGAATATTCACTGGAAGGACTGATGCTGAAGCTGAAGCTCCAGTACTTCAGCCACATGATGTGAAGAACTGACTCAAGGGAAAAGATCCTGATGCTGGGAAAGATTGAGGGCAGGAGGAGAAGGGGACGGTGACAGAGGATGAGATGGCTGATGGCATCACTGACTTGATGAACATGAGTCTGAGTGAACTCTGGGAGCTGGTGATGGACAGGGAGGCCTGGCGTGCTGCCGCCCATGGGGTCGCCAAGAGTCGGAGATGACTGAGCGGTATTCTTCTGAAAGGAGCGGAATGCTGCCCTTCTAACCCCCGTGGCTTAATACGAGCACAGTGCTAGGACTCTCAGGACCTCCCGCCCAAATCTGGAGCAAAGCCAGGAGCCCGGGCAGCGCTAGTTCCCGGGCTGCCGTGAGGTTCACGATTCAGAATGGAGTCGGCAGTGATGTGGTTTCTTATCGCTGCGTGTTGGCTCTGAGCCTTTCACAGGCTGGACACGGTTTGTGTTGAAAGTCAACATCCTAACACACAGAGAGCGGCCCGTGCCTGAGGCTCTCGCGGGCGAGGCGTCCCGGGAGTGGCTGGCTGGCCGGCCTCCCTGGGAGTCCTGGCCCCAGCTGTGCCTGCTCGGTCAGGAGCTGGGACCTGGCCCGGCCTCTCCCTGGAGCTGGTGTTTCCCGGGCTGCTGGCTGTGAAGGTGTCAGCTCTAGTGTGGGTGCCGGTGCCAGCCTCGCAAGCCTCACGGGTACCCACCTGGAGTCTGAAACAGCTGTTGTTCACTCTTGAGCATGGGTTGTTTCCCCAGATTGAACAGGCGTAGCCGTGAGCTCTCAGCCGTCTCTCAGTTGTGAAAGTTCTTTCTTGAATGTGCCCCTGGTGAACTTCTGGCTTTCACCTGCCTGTCAGGCCCAGGTGCGAGAGGGGACCCAGGTGGGTAGCAGGTCCCTTCACCCCCGTTCACTTTCCCGTGGCGTGACTTCAATGCCAACTGCACTGAACCCCCTGCATTTCAAAGAATGTGTGTTAACGGCTTTTGGTGAAAACGTGATAATGTGACTGTTTTCCAAAGTGTGTCAGGAATGCTTTAATTTCAAAAACAACTTTTTGAAAAGGCGTATTAAGTTTGCGTGAGTGGGGTGCTAGGTTTTCTGGTATCAAAGAGGCCGCTCAGAGCCTGAGGGCCGGAGGAGCCCGCGGTCCCTGGCTGTGTTTCAGCTGGGCTGGGCGCGCCCCTCATGGCCAGCCAGCTCCCTGGGCCCCAGGCAGGGCCTCTGAGAAGCTCTCCCTTTTGAGAGAAACCTCATCCTTTCGTTTCCTCGGTCAGGAGGACAAGGAATATGGGAAATAAGAGTCAGAAATGTCCCTGTGAAGTGAGCATGATCTCGTGTCTCCTGAGAGCATGGAGAGGACACTGGGCTGCAGGAGGGGCTTGGATCTAGGGGCTTTGTTGACTCCCTGAGAGTCAGCAGCCCTGGAACCCGACTGTCCCACCCGCGCCCACCCCTCACCTGCTCCGACGTGTTCATGTTTTCCGGGAAGCCTTCCTGACCCCCGCGGCTCCCTCAGGTGCCCTGGAGGGCAGGTTCTCACAGGCATCCTCGGGGACTGTCAGAGTCCCCACCAGCCGGGTGGCCTGGGTCTGCCCGTGTCTCCCCCCAGGGGCGTTTATGAAGAGCCTGGAGGGAGGCCCCGTGAGGGATGCTCGGGGGATGCTCACAAGCTGCCCCCTGGGCCGGGGTCTGCAGCACACCTGGCAGGCCAGTGCAGAGTCATGTCCTTTCTGGGGTCCCCAGAGTGCCTGCTCCCTGACTTGAAGTGACCTGCAGCCGCCCTGTCCGCCTGCTCGACGCCAGGGCCCCCCAGTTCCTGTCGGCTCTGAGGGGCCAGAACGGAGCTCTTGCTTTTACTGTTTGAACATGGAGGGAGGCAACCTTTTGCAGCTTTGTGAGCGAGGCTGGGGACGTGCTGGTCCTTGAGTGCTACGTCCATCTAGAGTCCTGAGGTTCCCTCTGCGGCTTGCTTTCTCCGGGGTGGGGGTGAGTGCCTGCGCCCCCCGCCCCCAGCATTGGTGCCAGTGCCGGCGTTTCCCCTCCTCTGACCCCTCCCCACCTGGTCCTGGGGGGAGGCGTCCTCTGCACAAGACGTGCTGCAGAGACTCCCGCCTGGTCCTGGGGAGGGGATGCGTCCCCGTGTTGCAGAGATTGGATGGAGAGACAGAGCCGGGGCGTCGTGTGTGTCCTTGTGGACTGTGAAGAAGACTTTAAGTTGTTGCAAGGTCACCAAAGGTCCATCCCGGACGTTGCAATGTGACGGCCGGACACCCTGTGTGTCCCAGGGCCCAGGAAGCCAGCTGTGTGAGTGAGCGGGAACCCGGGGCAAGCCCGCCTCAGAATCTCAACCCAGCTGGTCTCTCTCCTTCCCTCCTCCCAGGTACGAGCAGCCGAAATGCGACAACACGGCCAGGGCTCATCCTGCCAGAACGCGGGACCTGTACAAGAGCCGCCAGCTCCAAGGTGAGTGGGCCCGGGGCTGGGCCGGGCTCGTTGGCCGCCGCTCTGCACTTTGCTGCAGGTTTTGGGGGGAAGGAGCTCAAGCGAGTTTGGTTGTGAAGAATGACCTCAAATTAAGAGAGGCAGTGAGTTTAACCTTGTAATTATTACAAGTAGCATTCGCTGAAATGTTTTACGGCTGTTCTCTTTCATCAAAAAGCCTGTGAGCGTCCGTGAGACACCGAAAAGGGTGATGGCAGCTGTTAACTTGAAGTCCCGCCTGAACGGGGGCCTTCCAGGTGTTGAGGTGCACTTGCACTTGGCTGAGGGGCGTGGCCTCCCAGCTGGGTTGCTGCCATGCAGCTCACCTGATGAGATCGTGGGGTGAGAGACCCGATTCCTGCGTCAGGGGTGGGTTCAGTGGCATCGGCAGGATGCTGCGAAGTTTGTTGCTGCCTTGTTTCACTTCCCTCTTCCTTTTTCCCCTTAAATGCCTCCAGATGGTGTCTGTTTTGTCAAAGCCTCAGAGACCACGAAAATCTTTTCTCCGGCACCTTTCCTTTAGGGTGCGTGCTGGATCTCGGTCTTACATGGGGTCTGGATAGCTTGCTGTTTAGAAAAGTTCTGTGGTCGGCCTTGCTTGATGTGTACTTTCGTTGAATCCATAAAGAGAGTTTTAGATTCTGAAAGAGACGTTTCTCTGCCCGTGAGCAGAGGCAGAGAAGACGGGAGGGCCATCTGACCGCCTCCGTACCTGCCAAGGACGCCTGGAACAAAGGCGCGGGACTCGGGGCGGGGAAGGCGGGGCCTGGTCCGGTTTGTGTCAGAACCACCGCGCCCACTGCCCGGGGCTGACTCCCGGCTGCTGGCCTCGGGTTTTCACCACTTCCCTCGCCTTCCAGGGCAGGTGGAGGGACCTCTGACATCACGGCTCTGTGTGAGGGCTCGCCGGGGTACATGCTCATGAATCAGGGTGCTTTCTGGATCTCGGGGCAGGGTGAGGGGGATGGTGAGAAAGGGCAGGAAGAGAGACCCCGAAGGTGCAAACACCCTTGAAGATTCCTAGAGTGGCGCCTTATGTATACGTGTCTCGGCCTTAGGAGGAGTGCCCGAGGGCGTCCTCCGGCCCCCTCCCTTGTCTGAAATCTGGCTTAGCACCAGGGGACAGATCGCTCTCTTAACAGGAAAGAGTGAATTTCACATTCCTCACGCGCTGTTCGCCCTTCGCCTGTCTTGACCACGCCACTGAAGCTTCAGGCCGTCTGCTCTTTTTCTCTGAGGGGCTCATTTTTCTTTTTGATAATCTGAAACTGCCTTACCTCTATCTCAAGCTGTGTGTGCTTTTTGCCCTTATAATGTCCATGCCATTAATGAATGTGTGGTCAAGCTCTGGTCTTCCCTAGTTAGAGGCCTAGACCTTCCCTAGTTCATACGACAGATGCGCCCCTCGCGGCTCCTCCTGGGGGCTGTGCCTGGGGACGCCGGCACCTGGAGCCTGGGCTGGACTCCGGGCTGAAAGGCTGGAGCGGTCATTCATCCTCTGGGGACCACTGACCCTCAGTATTGGGGACACTAGGTGATGTCACTGCAGGCTTGTGTGGGAGTCACACGGGCCTCCTAGAGAAAGGTCACCCAGCCCTCCAGGGAGAGCTGCAGGAAGGGGGGCTCTCAGAGCGGTGGAGACCACACCCGTCCGCTGACAGGAGCAGGGCGCCGCCCGCCAAGAGGAGCAGGGCAGGCAGGCGGCCACCACAAAGGTGCCCTCCCAGCCCTGCCTGAAGCCCGAGTCCCGGGCACATAAGCCCTTTTACGCAAGCCCTGGAAAGGTCGGCTTATTTTGCAACCGTGGATGTTTGGGAGTGCACCATTCATGACCACTTAATCATTTTGCTTTTTTGAAGATAATTATCCTTATTAGGGAAAAACAAGTAGGTCTTAAAATAACTCCTGGATGGAGGCTGTTCTTGTCAAGAGGGGAAGATGGTATCCAAGATAACAGCACCGTGGCGGGCAGGCAGACACTTCTCAGCCCAGTGCTGATGCGTTTTCTTCTTAAAAGGCCTGGTTCTCATTTTAAGCAGCTTTACTAAGTTGCAGCCAATAAGGGTCACTCACTTTCCCAGCCAGGCTGACGCTGTCCTCACGCACAGCTCACTGGTTCGGCCGTTTGCTGACTGCCAAGTGTGCGTCCACGCGCTGTGTGGGAGAGAGCGTGGGCTTCCAGGCTCACACTAACTGTGGGGAGGTGGTCACTCAGTCTTGGGGGCCAGTGCTTGGCCCTGTAGAGGCGCCATGGTCCAGCCGGAGCGGTCAGTTCCTGGGAACTGGGCCGTGGTTTCGACTCTCAGAGGTTATTCTTTGATCCTGTAACGTGCCTCACACGACTGACTGTCATAACTGAGAGGAATCAAAACCTCGTGCAAGAGAGACTTCCCACAAAGGCGTTGCTGCTGCTGCTGAGTCGCTTCAGTCGTGTCCAACTCTGTGTGATCCCAGAGACGGCAGCTCCCCCGTCCCTGGGATTCTCCAGGCCAGAACACGGGAGTGGGCTGCCATTGCCTTCTCCACGCAAAGGCATTAGACCACACGTTTGCTGCAGATCTGTCCTGCCTGGTTCTCACTGGTGGCCCTCCATCTCGGTGGCGTTTGGAATAATCTGTCCACCTGACTCCTGGCCGGCCCGTGCCCCTCAGCCTCTCCCACTCCTCAAGGCTCTGCCGATCACTGCTCACAGCCGCGGGGTGTCTCTGAGCCCAGGACGCTGCCCATCAGCCCTCCTGCGGGCCTGGCCGTCTGTGAGGACATGGCTCCCCAGGGAGGCTGTTGCCCCTGATGCCCTCCCCCTGTGTTCCCACAGCGTCCGGGGCACCCAGTGCTGCTTTGCAGGCATCGAGTTGCAGGCTCCACCCAGTGCCCCACATGGTCCTTCTGAGACTGGGGGCTGAACCCCAGGATGCCCCCCCCACCAGCTGCCAGCACAGCACCCTGGGCACCTGGAGAAGAGTTTGCAAATTAAGCCTGCTAAGTGGGTTTCTTTTCCTTTGCTGTTGTTGTTTAATCGCTAAGTCATATCTGACTCTTTGCAGCTTTGTGGACTGTGGCCTACCAGACTCCTCGGTCCTTGGTATTCCCCAGTCAGGAATACAGACCTGGGCTGCTGTTTCCTTCTCCAGGGCATATTGCTGACCCAGGGATCGAACCACGTCTCCTTCACTGGCAGGTGGAATCTTTACCTCTGAGCCACCTTGGAATCCCCTTTCTTTTCTTATTCTGAGCCTTTTGACTCTTCTGAGCCTTTTGACGCTGGAAGACTTTGGCCTGCTCAGTGGTCTTGCTGACTCTGAGGCACAGAGCGTGTCTTTACTGAGTGGGATTGTTAGTGTGGAGGGGTTGACCTCACAGATGGAGCTCATTGTTCTGGTTCGACCTCAGGCTCTCTGCCCAGGAGGAGAACTCACCTGTCCTCTCTGCTTGGCGGAGACACACAGCCACATATGGCAGCTAAAGGCCACTGGATGCCGCCCACACGCCCATTGCAGAGATATAGGCAGAGGCTCAGTGGGCAGAGAGGTGCCTGCTTTTGGCTCCTGGAGAGCGCTCAGCCTCAGACCTGGGTCCCCCATCCTCAGACCTGGGTCCCCATCTGTGCCGAGGAACCAGACCCTGGAGGGAATTGATGGGAAAGGTAGATGAAAGACATTTTAAATATTAAATATTAAATAAATTAATATTAATTTTAAACATTAAAATTTAAAAAGTAAAATAAGTGACTTTGTGCTTTAGATCTTATGACTTCCTCTAGCTGGTGCTGGTCAGACCTCTGTGTCTTTCACACTCAAACACTTTCTAGGGGGGCTTACTGTCTCCGAGACAATCTTCACAGGCTCATCAGGCTTCCCCTGGCCTCTGGCTTTCTGCTTCACTGAATCTCTTCTGATGGGCAGACACTGGCTTTGTTACTTATCATTATGGTGCAAGCAATCAGGTATTTACAGGCAATCGGCAAGGAAGAGCTCGAGGATGGAGGGCAGGTAGAGAGAGCTCTGGGGCAGGTTAGTCCACGGAGAGGACCTCACTCCCTGCCCTCCCTCTCTCCTCCATCCACTGAGGGCCGCTCTGCTGGCCCTCAGGGGCTTCAGGCCCGAGGATGGTGAGTGAGCGAGAAGGGTCTTGGGTTTCCTGGTGCCTGAAAGCTGCCTCCTCACGTTTCTGCTTCATCCCCCAAACCAGAGCCGTCAGTTGCACCCCCTCAGTTGCACCCAGCTCCGCCCAGTGGAGACCACGGCCCCTCCTAACCTGAACTGCTCTCTGAGGATGAGCGAGGCCGCCACACGAAAGCTGTGGAAGCCAGTGGCCGTGGAAGCCTGTGTCCTCAGGGCCTCAGCGACCGCAGGCGCAGCAGAGCCTCACTTCTATTGCCGTTGTCCACTCGCTCAGTCGTGCCCGACTCTTTGCGACCCCGCAACTACAGCGTGCCCGGCCTCCCTGTCCACCACCGACTCCCACAGCCTGCTCAAACTCAGGTGCATAGCGTCGGTGATGCCATCCAGCCACCTCATCCTCTGTCGTCCCCGTCTCCTCCTGCCTTCAGTCTTTCCCAGCATCAGGGCATTTTCCGATGAGTCAGTTCTTCGCATCAGGTGGCCAAAGGATTGGAGCTTCAGCTTCAGCATTAGTCCTTCCAATAAATATTCGGGGTTGATTTCCTTTGGGATTGACTGCTTTGATTAGAAAACCTCAAAGCACCACCTGAATTTCTCAAGCAATATTTTAGAAGATTCTAAACCTTTTCAAAATTAATTTTCATTTCCTGAGGCAGCATAAGATGGCCCTTAGGTCAGCCCAGCACACTTTCCCAGAGGAAACTCTTCCTGACTGGCGCCTGTGCTGAGCGTGCCCGGCTCTCAGGGAGCGGGGCTCACTCTTCCCCCAGACTGACTGGGCCCTCGGGGCTCTTCCGCAGACAACAGGCGGTGCTGGTGTTCCACCCCTGGAAATGCAAGCCCCCAGCGCGGCTCCACCCTAGCTGCGGCGGGTCGGAACACTCTGAGGGCCCGCGGGTGCCCAAGGCCGGCTCTCCCGGGCCGTCTGCTCCTGGGCCCACCTCCCAGGGGCTCCCTGGCATCTGGCTCCCTGGGCTGGGCCAGGACTAAGCTGCACGGAGGTGAGGGCAGGTGTGCCGTGTGCAGGAGAGGACTTTAAACAACGTTTTTGCTCTTAGGAGCTGTTTGATGACTGTACAGCTAAGCGTCATTGCTGGTCTGCTCTGTCCAAGTGTGGGTCGGATTTGGACGTGGACGGGACCGCTCTGAGCAGCCTGGCACAGGGGCTGAGCCCCACTAGTTTATGTTTTGACCAGTTGAGGTTGATGACTAAATATGAAATTTAAAATATTAACTTTGTAGCTGAATCAGATGACTAATCCTTTAGAAGAAAATTGCATTCTGTAGAAAGCGTGACAGAGAAATGGACCGTTAAGTCCAGTTTTATTGAGGAAAGGATGTTGCAAATACAAAATCACTTGAAAGCACACAAGTCTTTTCCATCCTAAGGATTCATGACTCAGGAATTCCGATCGAGGGGGACCAGGGGCTCCATCTCAGAGGTGACATGGATCACTCACGAGGAACGGGGAAAAACCTGATCAGCACGAGGGACTGAGTGTGAAAAGAATGCTTTGCTTACTGTTTCTTAAAGACTAGGTCAGATGCTGGATGGGCAGAAGCCACCCAAAAGGCGAGAAACGGGGAGCAACAGTTGTGCGCCCACTGGCAGAGTCTTAGTGAGATTTTTATCAGAATATTTAGCTCCATTGATATCTTTCTCCATTTTTTTTTAAAGAGAATGAGGAGAAATTGGAGGAGGCTTGGAGGAAATTGCGGTGATTACTCACGCACAATAGAACCAGAACAAATAAAGGCAAGATGAGGAAGCAAAGGCGTGTTTTTAACATGCGGAGGAAAGAACAATAAAGGTCACTGCAAATGTTAAGTGACTTACAAGACAGGCACTCTTTCCATTTATTAAGCCTTTGGCAGCGGCTGGAGAGAAGTGAGTGTGGAGGTTATTTCTTGATTCTACTGAATAAACCCTGAGGAGCATTTTCTTTAACCTTCGAGTTGTACCCACCCTGGGTCAGGGGTGAGAGGTCTGACCTGGTGAAAATCTTCAATGTTGGGTGAAAGTGTGGCTGGAAAGGGGCAGGCAAGTGGAGAGACTTTTTTTCTTTCCACAGTCCTTCAGGTGCCATCTCTAACACTGACTAAGGCAGTCTGCAGGCTGGGCGGTCCGCTGTCCTTGACTTGGAATTCTCTCAGCTGTTGCAAGGCTTGCGGACCCCGTCCAGCCGGGTCTCCAGGCAGGCTCTAAGCAGCCTTCTGAGCCCCGTCCACACCAGGAGCAGGGGCCTCCTGGGGCTCCCTGGCTGGCCAGGGGTCCCCCTGATCGTGTGGGCTGTCGCCACCAGATCAGGTCCCCGGGAGGAGGCCCCACAGGTTTAGCCCACCCACAGGTCTCGCTTCCCTACCATGAAATGCACATCTAAGCCCTAGAGAATCATTCACCCCAAACCGGGTGTGTGCGTCTAAAAGTCCACGAGGGATGTGGGAGAAGCCGATCACCCTGCTGTCACCGGGAGCAGCCTGTGAGCTGCCAGGGGCAGCGTGTCCAGAGACAAAAGGGCCTGGGGTCCCTGTACAGCTAATCCACTCATCCACCTCTTAACCGGGAAAGTGGGCAGGCTCGGACACTCGGCTTGTTCTCTGAGCTTCTGTGAAGGCGTGCTCCCGGCCGTGGCTGAGCGGCTGCGCCCGGTTCTGTGTGCTGGCCCCGCCAGGGCGTCTCCCTGAGCTCTGTGCACGGGCTCCCGCTGTGGGTCTCGCCCTGGGCCTGCCTGGAGCTGCTTCTCACATCACACCTGCTTCTGGGCTTGGGGAGCCTCGTGGACGTCGTCCAGGGGTCATCGTCGGGGCAGGGTGTCAGCAAATGAGGCCTTGGGGCTGGGGACGGTGAAAGTGGAAGCGGCTGAGTCGTGTCCGACTCTGCGACCCCGTGGACTATCCAGCCCGTGGAGTTCTCCAGGCCAGAATCCTGGAGTGGGTAGCCTTTCCCTTCTCCAGGTGATCTCCAAACCAGGGATCGAGCCCGGGTCTCCCGCATTGCAGGCGGATTCTTTACCAGCTGAGCCACCAGGGGAAGGAGAGAAAAGATGTGGAAATGGGTCACTGACGGGGCACTTGAGGCTCCCGCTGCAGGAGGCGACGGACGCTCGGGTGAACGCGCGGCTCTGAGCGCGGCGGCCTCTGCGTGATGCGGGAAGCACGAAGCGCAGCTCTGACAGCTAGACAGACGCGGGAAAGGAGGGCCAGGGAGGCAGAGGCAGCGCCCCAGCGTTAGGAAAAGGCAGGCTCGCTTGGCTTGAAGGCTTGAGTTTGGACCTGTCACCTAAGTCGAAAGATGGAAGGGACGAAAGCTGAGGGCGAGGTCATGGCAAACACCCGTCTCTGGCATTACACACCCAGGGACATTTCAGAAGTCTCACTTGTGTTTCTTTCATTGTTTTCTTTAAAGCCATATATGTTTTCAAGTCTAAATAGCCAATTTAAGAAGATTCTTTAAGACGGCAGGGAGAACCAACACCCCTTGTGTCGGCGGAGTCATGGCCTGGCCTCCGTCACTCTGGGACTTACGACTATGCTGCAGAGACAGGGAGAGGAGCTGAGATCTGTGTTAACTGTGAAAAAGCATCTGCCAGACAATTGATCATGTTAGTCATGTTTCACAGGCAGTTTAAGTAACTCAAGAGGACACACTGTTCTCAAACACCATTAAATATGTTAAATTTATGGCTAAACAATTATCCTATGAAAAATAATTCCTGTCTCTTTATTACAACATTTTGTCTCAAATAATGATTTTACAAACCTCCCAAGTACAGTATATACTTGAAAGAATAATAAAATTGACTTTAATTGGCCTGAACTCCCTTTTATTGGGTTGGCCAAAAAGTTCATTCCATTTTTTGTTTTTCCCACAACATCTTATGGAAAAACCTGAATGAAGTCTTTGGTCAACTCAGCATTAATTTACATTGGAGAAGGCAATGGCACCCCACTCCAGTCCTCTTGCCTGGAAAATCCCATGGATGGAGGAGCCTGGTGGGCTGCAGTCCATGGGGTCGCTGGGAGTTGGGCATGACTGAGTGACTTCACTTTCACTTTTCACTTTCATGCATTGGAGAAGGAAATGGCAGCCCACTCCCGTGTTCGTGCCTGGAGAGTCCCCAGGACGGGGGAGCCTGGAGAGCTGCCATCTATGGGGTCACAGAGAGTCAGACACGACTGAAGCGGCTTATTAGCAGCAGCAGAGACCCCGCCACAGCCAGATCAACGTCCTCCCAGAATTCAGAGCTGCTTAAACTGCGCTTTAGGAGAGGACAGGGCGTGTGTCCCACGGCTCTGGCCTAGAAGCCCTCCTGCCTGGGGTCCCGCCGGTTCTCGGTTCTCCGCGGCGCGCGGCTCTTCACGCCGTCTCCGCGCTGGGGAGCTCTTGAAGCCAGAGCTGCGCCTGCCTTTCGGCCTGCCCAGCGGCGGCTCTGCGCGCGCCACTGCAAACACGCTGTTCTGCTGGCCTTTTCTCAGCGCACCCCGCACTCCCTGGTCTGATCCTGATCTTAGATGGGCCGTGGGGTCCTGAGTAGCTGGCGTCGGCCTCCAGTCTGTGGACCCGCGGCCTGGCTGGCACACGGCCCCGGAGACAGCGGTCCGGGCCCTCCTCTCCGCCCCACAGGCCTCTCCTCCCGCGCGCCTCCGCGCCGGCACGCCAGCCTGCTCCGGAACCGCTCTGCTCCTCCGTTACCCCCGCTCTCCTGCTCGTGAGAGCCCAGCACGGCAGCCGCTCCTCTGCTTTAGCTTCCTCTCCCAACACTGCTTTCCTTCTTTACACACTGGAGCCTGTGGAGCCGCTGGCAGAGGCCAGACGCTCGGGGGGACTCAGCTCCTCAGGGCCCGGTGGCAACAGCCCGGAGCGAAGACTCCAGCTTTACGGCCCCAGGGTGAATGCTCTTAAGCAAGAAAGCGATGCTGTAGCAGCTAGAAAAGCTACCGGAGCGGAGACCCCGCGTGACAGGGGTTTCCCTCTGTGTCTGCAAACATCACGATGCCGCTCCGAAAGCCCTCTTCCGGCTTCTGTGCCAGCGTCAGGAATGTCGCGCCCGTGCCCTAGGCACACCTCTGGGTTAGGACTCGCTTGGCAGGGTGTGGTGGCCCCACACGGCACCACAACGCCGCGGAGTGAGGGCGAAAGGCGCCCCCCTGCAGAAGTGGCGAGGGGAGCGGGCAGTGGAGACGCCAAGGCCACCGACCCGCGCTGGGGCCTGGCCGGACAAGGGCTCCTCCTCCGGAACAGAGACTAGACTGAGAGAAAGGCCAAGCCGTGGTGGAGATCGAGCTCTATCCTTCCTGATAACTTCATTCCCTGAGAATTGGCCCACCGGAGACCACAGGGCTCAAGTATGTAAGGTGTACATCGGCCGGCGTGGACACTCCCCGATGACCGATGACGGTGGGAAACATCCCCAAGCCTGGTCTATAATGAATACCAGCAGGACACAGAAAATTCTAGAATGTTTTCCAAGGAAGATTTAGCTTTTTATTAGCTCTCCTCTGATTTGTTGAATCAAGAGCAACTTTTTTCAGAAAATCAAGGACTTCTCCCTCTGACCAAAAAAGATGAACGGACTGCTCTTTGGCTGCGAGTTAGCTTTAATCCCCGAGACAGATTTCTCCAGTGGGATTCACAGCAGAAGAGGTGTTGAATTTTGAGTTCTCATCCTGCTTATCCATCTTTTCTCTGTGCTTTTGTTTATTAAATCAGCTAACGTATCAATTAATGTATTTAAAATGTATAATGACCTCATTTCAGGAGAACTGAGACAATCCTCTCTGTTAAAAATCACACATCTCAGAATCTGATGATTGTTACAAAACAGTATCATTCCTTAAATCCAGAAAGTGTTGGATTTCTGACTTGAAAAATCTCCTGAGAAACATGCATCGTCTGTCAGGAAACAGCAGTTTGGGGAGCACCCTTTGACAGGCTCTAAAAAGTGAAGTCAAAGTTTTGTTGAACATTTTACCCTTTTAAATGATCCCCACTTGCTACCTTGCAGAGGGTAAATTTGTTTATTCAAATGCAACAGAATAGGAATTTTGTTTTTAAAATTTCTCTAGTGGAGAAAAATCTTGAAGAAAAAAAGGGACAACGTGAGGAGCCAGAAAGACAGACAGCCGCGCACAGCCCGCTCCTGGTGGCACCCGCCTTCTCCCAGTCAGGCGGCGTCATCTGCTGACCTCACTCTTTCCTGTTGAGTGAACCGACTCCTCTTGCACCCCACTCTCCCAGAAAGCCCAGCCCTAGAGTGCTCCTGCATTATGTCCGATTGACCTCTTGCCACCAGACTCAGTGGCGATGAGGAGGTTGCCGTGTCCGGCGAGCTGCGGCAGGGCCTGTCTCCAGCGCCTCCCCCCGCGTGAGGCTGGCGCTGTCTCAGCCCGGGGGTCTCCCCTACCAGGAAGCTGGGGCGCAGAGTGCCGTGTGGCAGCAGCGGGCCGGTTCTGTGCCCTGGAGGAGGAAGGCTGTTGGCTGTGAAAGGCCGTCTCTCTAAGGCCCACGGCACACCTCCCTCAACTCTGACAAGGCAGGACCGACTCGGCGTGGGCCTGAGATTCCCGCCAGCCCCCTTAGCAGACGCCCGAAGCGCAGTCCCCTCTGGAGGCCCCTCTAGGGAGAAGGTTTGGATTCCTAATGCTTCTATCCGACAGTGACTTGGCGTCAGTGAATGTGGGTGAAATGATCTCTTTAATTATCTGCTGGCTCTAGCATTCCGGGGTTTGTCTATATAAATTCTTTGAGTATGTGAAACCAAAGAAGCTGGTAGAGACTCATATGGTGCCCAGAGGTCCCTGAGCAGTGAAAGGAGAAGGTGGGATGGAGGCTCGGCAAGATGGGACCACGTGCCACTGAGGAGCGTGGGCTCGATCCTGCAGAAGGTTCGCCCAATGTGGGAAGTTCATTCCTTATTTAAAAATACATAGACAGGCTTGTGAATGACGGTGTCCCAGACAAACCAGCAGCAGCTCCAGGAAGCGCAGGGGCGTTCGTACCGGGGAGAGCTTACTGAAAACTTACGAGGCATCCATCTCAATGCTTGACACAGAGCTTCACTTAATCTTCACTTCATCTCCGAGCAAAGATGATCTTCTCTGGTCTTTATAATGGCGTGTTGATGTTAAGTAAACTGGGCCTGTACCATTTAGGTGTTACAACCATGATACCCACATTATGCGGGTGATGCCTCTCTAAGCTAGGGACCTGTGCTGACGCCAGTCAGAGTCACACACGAAGCTTTCAGTTCAGTCCTGCCTCTCAGTCGTGTCCAGCTCTTTGCGACCCCATGGACTGCAGCACACCAGGCCTCCCTGTCCGTGGACAGCTTCCAGAGTTCACTCAAATGCATGTGCATTGAGTCAGTGACGCCACCCAACCTTCTCATCCTCTGTCCTCCCCTTCTCCTCCTGCCTTCAGTCTTTCCCAGCATCAAGGTCTTTTCTAATGAGTCAGCTCTTTGCATCAAGTGGCCAAAGTATTAGAGTTTCAGCTTCAGCATCAGTCCTTCCAATGAATAATCACGACAGATTTCCTTTAGGATGGACTGATCGGATCTCCTTGCTATCCAAGGGACTCTCAAGAGTCTTCTCCAACACCACAGTTCAAAAGCATCAATTCTTCAGCACTCAGCCTTCTTTATGGTCCAACTCTCACATCCATACGTGACCACTGGAAAAACCATAGCCTTGACTAGATGGACCTTTGTTGGCAAAGTAATGTCTCTGCTTTTGAATATGCTGTCTAGGTTGGTCATAACTTTTCTTCCAAGGAGCAAGCATCTTTTAATTTCATGGCTACAGTCACCATCTGTAGTGATTTTGGAGTCCAAAAAATAAAGTCAGACACTGTTTCCACTGTTTCCCCATCCATTTGCCATGAAGTGATGGGACTGGATGCCATGATCTTAGTTTTCTGAACATTGAGCTTTAAGCCAACTTTTCACTCTCCTCTTTCACTTTCATCAAGAGGTCCTTTAGTCCTTCTTCACTTTCTGCCATAAGGGTGGTGTCATCTGTAAATCTGAGGTTGTTGATATTTCTCCCGGAAATCTTGATTCCAGCTTGTGCATTTCTCATGATGTGCTCGGCATACGCACCTTTACATGAATCTTACTGGATCAAAATTCTTTATAGTGTGGCTCTCATTATAAGGAGGGCTGTATTGGACCCTCAGTGATTTACTGTTAAGGGAACCACAGAAGAACTGGTATGAAGTTATTGTCCTCGGTCATGGAACACAGACGCGCCCACCCGCAGTGGACACTATCCGTGTCTGGTCTGATGAGGCGTGATTTAGCAGAGTTGACAGGAATGGGCGGGCTCCGTGCCCACTCCCCATCCCTTCCATCCTGGGAAGCAGGTCTGTGCAGAGGCTTCCACGCAGGGCCTGCTCCCAGAGCCACCAGCCTCCTGGGCCCCGGGAGATGCGAAGCGTCCTGCTGCCCCTCCTCCATCGGGCTCAGGCGCCTGGGACGGAGCTGGAGATGCGGACGCGTGGGGAAGGGTGATGCTACAGGTGACTCACCAGGACGCCCCGGCCCGATGTCCGTTTCCAGCCCGGCAGAGACAGAAAGTGGCCCTTGGGGTGCGGGGCTGCGGGTGAGCCGGGAGTGGGCCCCGGGGTGTGCTCTCGGGGCCGGGCTGCAGGAGGCCCGGCCAGCGTAGGCTCTGGACTGAGAGCCGGTCCTGCTCTCACGCGTGTTCTTACGCTTCGTTTCTGCCAGCTTGGCATCGGGCTTTGACGGTCTCATTTTCAGGCTCTTTCCTCTTAGTAAAAGCAACTGCCTTGGCCTCAGTTGGCCATCAGGTTTCACGCACCATCTCCTGGAAAGTGTCGTTTGCCTCCTGGACTCTGCGAGGGCATCTGTGCAGCGAAGATGGGCTGGGGGCAGGTGGCCCAGGACTCCTGGGTCCGGCAGGTGGACATGCCCTTATGCCCACCCACCCTTTGCAGAGCGCCCACTGACTGTCAGGAAGCAGCTTGAAGCTGAGAAGAAACAAGCAGAAGCCTCGGGGCTTCCTCACCAGGAAAGGGGGCGCCCGGCAGGAGGAAGTGGACCCTGAGTTCACGGCCACTGCCCTGCCCTGTGCTGTCCCGGCCGCACTGAGGATACTGACCCGGCTTGCGTAGTCAGCCAGGGGCCTGCTGAGCTGAGCGCTTCCATGCAAAGGAAATGGAAAGTCAACAGTCGCAGCGCTGGTGGGTGCAGAAACCCCTCTGCCTGACCGGCGTCCAGTCCTGAGTGTGGGGCACGGAGAGGTCCTGATGCCTTAGGGACGAGATCCTAACTGCTTAGGAGGACATCGGACGCTGAAGGCATCCCTTCTCCTTGAGTGTGGATGCTACCAGCCTATCCCTGGCTCCGCCCAGGCCATGTTCCCCCACAGCATGACGCTCTGCTCCCAGCCTGAACAGACGCACCCTTTCCTCCTCGGGGTGGGCGTGAGGCCGCTGTGGCTTGGGCAGCTGGAGACAGAAGCGTCTGAACCCGCTGCTGGCCTCTGCAGTGTTTCCTCTTGGGAAGGAATTGCAGGATTTCTGGAGGCCGAGCTCGGAGCGCTTGGGATGGTCTGGAGTCTGGGAGGCAGCTGCACTTTCACGTGCATTTTAGAAAAGAGTTGCTGTCAACATGGTTACCAGGGCGACGTGGTTACCGGAGGAGCTTAGCCGTGACATTCCCACAAACGTGCCTGCAACCACTCGGGTCTCACCTCTGTTAGCTGAAAAGTCCTGCTGCAATCTGCCTCACTTGGGCCATAGATGCAAGGTCCCTACTCTCTAATCGTCGGCCCCAGAGACAGGCTCTGGGTCAACCCTTTATGACTGTGAGTGATCACTTATTGGTATATGGTTAACAAGCTTTCAGAGCCACTTACCTTCAGCAGGTACGCAAGCACGCATTTTCCAGCCTTTTTATCTTGGAGGGTCCATGTCCCTCTGAATCAGGGGTCTCTCCGAGGACGATGGCTGAAGGAGACTCGGGCTGCACCTGCTTAAAAATCCTTATTAGGCTGACAATATGGCCCTTGAGGGGCAGGGCCTTCTTGCCCGGTTCTCTGTGTGTGCTGGAGCCGGCCGCCTCTGGAAGAGAAGTTGGTCCCTGCCTCCATAGAAGGGGCCTTCTTCTCGCTGGTCTGTGTTATCATGAGGCTTCTCAGTTTACGCGATTCTCAAGTCAAATGGCTCCTTGTGCAACCAGTCTCCGAGGAGAGATACACTCCAGGCCCCCAGTGTCTGGGAGGCGCTCAGTCTTTATCAAAATCTAAGAAAAACGCACACACTTTGCACGAGAGACTTGTCCCCACCCTTGGTCTTCTAGAGCCTTCACTTCAGATTAGCCAGAGGTGTGTGTGTACAGACCCCGGGCTGCTCCGCTGCTGAGAGGCCTCTGCCCACCTCAGGCTGTGCCCCAGGCCGACACTGGCCTTACAAGCAGAGCCTTGCAGACTGCTGTCTGCCGAGACACGCGCCGTGCCATGAGCCCTTGCACAGCCGTGCTTGGGGCCTGGAGACAGGCTCTCTCCAGTTCCAGTATCGAGAAGGGGCCTTGACCTCCAGCCCATTCAGTCCTGTCCCGTCCACGCTGGGCTTTTCCCTCTGATTGGCTTTCTGTCCCCGCAGTGGCCCATCTACACCAGAGGCGCTGAGGTGAGGCTCTCCCTCACGTTCCACTGTCTGCTTTACCCTTATTTTTTCTGGATGTTGATATCTCTCTTATTTATTCAATCTAATTTTGTTCTGACGTAGGGCATGTACCTTGCTGTGTCCCTGGGGTTGTCAGTGCCTGCCCCCCATAAATATAGCCGCAGGGCGCCTTGTCTGCACAGCTGTGCCCTGCTGATCCCACACACGTGTGTGACGGTGTGCAGTGTGGGGGAGACCCTGGTGAGGCCCCAGGGGACACAGGCCTCCCCAGGCGTGGCTGCTCCTGTCACATGGTGGGCAGGACGTTGAGAAGGAAGAGCCTGTGTCTTCCTGACAGTGCCGCCGACGCGTGAAGAAGTCAGGGGCGCTGACCGTCACTCCGCGTGCGTGATCGCATCCTGACGAGCGAGGGCAGGCGAGCTCGGCCCGGCCTCGGTTCACAGCCCCCAGCTGCTGAGGGCCTGTGCTGTCAGGGGCAGGGGTGGCGTGGGGTGGACAGCAGGCTCTCCGTGCGGAGACCTGTGCGATTGGCCCGACACCAGGGGTGTGAGGCAGGGCCTTGAGGCCAGCACCCGCGCCCCAGTCCCCCAGATGCCCCGGAGATGATGCGTGAGGGCGTCGGGCCCTGAACTCGGCTCAGGAACAGGAGCTGATGGTGCGGTCGGGAGGTCGGAGGAGAAGGTCCATGCCCGCCAGGCCCTGCAGTGTGTGTTCCCGGAAAAGTGGGTTTGAGGTGAATTGTTAGGAGGGGAAGGACACAAGTGGGCAGAGAATGGATGTGCTTCAGGGAGAGTGAGCACCTTGGGCGCCAGGCAGAGGCAAGAGCTGGGGATGAGTAGGCCCAAGAGCCTGTCTGGAGGCGCTTCTGCTCCAGGAAGAGGTGGATGTGGGTTCGGTGGTTCTGTTTTCATATTAAATAGTATGGTCGTACTTTTCTAAGGAGGATGGGGTTTCCGGTTACCGTCAGCAACTGCGGATCCACGTGAGAAGCATGCATGTGACCTTGCTTAAAGGATGCCCCCTGCACTTTGAGTCGTGGGTTTTAGACTCCCGTCTCCAGCCTGTTAGGGACGACTCCTCCATGTGTGATCTCCAGGCTTACCCTGAGCGCATTCAAGTCCTCAGCAGGACGTCGCTGCAAAGCTTTCTGGGAAATGAGAAAACTGAAGACAAGACCTCACGGCCCTTCCTCAGGGAGCTCCCCAGAGACAGACTCTCATCTGTCCATTGACGCCACAACTTCTTCCTGCAGGCTTTGAACCAGAGGCAGATCCACGGGCCTCTGTCACCTGCAGAGACGTAGCAGGTGGTCAGAGGTGGAGCCTGGGAGGTCTGGTCCAGCTGGAGCCACATCCCCTGGGAACACAGGTTGCTCCAGCCAGTAGGAGTTTGTGTGAGGGGGGAACGAGCCAATCAGCCCCCACTTCTCTCCTAAGAATGTGAACTAAAATGCCTTCAATCTGCTCCCTGGCCGGGCTCCTTGCTATTTCTTTTGCCCAGAAAAAGCAGGCCTGTGGATGAGCCAGAGAATAGATGTGGGTAAATTTGCAGATAATCGTTTGAATGTGGAGAAATGTGTATATACGAAATCTCTTGATAGGTGAAAACTTGAGAAACCATGCAGACTTGCCTCCTCCCTAGAGGTCTGGAAAGCTTTTTGCCTGTTTCTTCATTTCTGGGACAAACTCCTACATCTCAGAGATGACAGGCAGGTGAGCCCAGGATGGTGTCCTGGGTAAGTGCTGGGTGCAGAGGCGCCGTGACATAGACCAGGGAGTGCCAGGAGGAGGCCACGCCACCCTCACACGCCTGGATCTGGGGAGCCTGGCGTGGCCGCCGTCCAGCAGTCTGCCCTCCCTTCTGAATCTTGGTCTGCTTACCGGAGGAAAGGGCTGACGCACACTGCCACCCCCCAGGTCTTCTGCGGGTGGAGCTGAGCCCCTTCATGGGGACGCTCCTCTCAGGGACCCTGCAGGCTGACGGGTGGGTGGGAGGTCACTGAAAGCTACCCCTTCCTGCCCAGGCTGTAATGGACATCTCCCCTAGTTAGCGCTCACCAAAAAGGATTGTGATTTTCTTTTATTCTTTAATTAAAGAAAAAACATCAAGAGTTCCCACTGGATAACCAAATCGTGTAAGCGTCACCTGCACAACACTGTATTTCCACTTCCGTCTGCCCGGCCTTGATCTCCCACCAACATGGGGTTTCCACCGGTCACCAAACAGGAGACCCCCGTACCTGTTCCCCCTCCCACCTTCCCTTCCCCGGCCTGTTCTCCGTATCCGGGGGAGGCTTTTAGTTCACTCATTTATTTCGTTTGGTTGTTTGCTTTCTGGATTTCACATGAGTGAAACCACATGCTATCTGACTTCTCTGCCTGGCTTATTTCTCCGAGAGTAACACCCTCCCAACCGTGCGCGTTGTAGCTCGTTCTTCATTGCGGCTGAGTGGTGCGCCAGTGCATGCACACACCGCCCCTTCCCTTCCACCTCTCTGTGGACAGGCGCCTGCGTCAGCTCTGCATGCTGGCTGCTGTAAGCAGCGCTGCTCTGCACACTGGGATACATGCATCTTTTTGAATTAGGGTTTCCATTTTCTGGGGTTGCTGGACGGCTCTAGTCTTAAGCTTTCGAGGAATGTGCGCCCTGTTTCTGAAGCAGCTGAACCAGTTGACAAGGAGTCATTCGGGAGGTGTTCAGAGTATGTGGTTCCAAGAGAGGCCTGTGACTGGAATAGGAGGAGGGGGCTCGCAGCCTTTCTCGAGGGTGAGGCGCCTAGACCAAACACGGCCGGCGGTGGGCCCCTCGGCCGCTTGGGAGCCCCCGGGAGGCTGTGGGGCCTCGCCCTGCACAGCGCCAGGAATGCTTAGGCCTCCGTCTGCGCCTCTGCTTGAGTCCCAGGCAGGCAGAGGCCTCAGTGCCGACGGCTTCCCTCCTGGCTCCCTCTGCTCTTTAGAAAACGTGTGGCTCTTGGTCAGTTTCTGAGCTTTTTTCCAACACGACGTTGTGTGATGTTTGACTAAGAGGGCCCGTTACCGAGGGCTTTTCAGATGTTCATGAGAGATGAGAGGCACAGGCATTAAGAAGAGAGGGTCCTGAGCTGAGGAGAGCCGGTCCATGCCTGGGACTGAGGGGGCAGCACCCGGTGGGCTCCCAGGGGAGGGTCTGTATTCCAGAATGCAGCACCATCTCCCTGCGGCCCAGGCAGTGGTGAGCCTCCACGGAGGATGTGACCCTGCTCTTCCGACAGTGTCCAGGCTCTGGGCGGTGGCGGGGTCACTCAGAGGGGCTTCCTCCTGGGCAGAGCTGACGGGCACTGATGGTGGTCCCGTGGGGGCTGGCGTTCTGTGAGCGGCATTCTGGAGCCTTGCAGCCCGCTGCATCCCCAGGCCACCTTGCAGGGGCACCTTGGTGCTTGAGGGGCTTCCAGCCCCCATGCCAGCCTTCCATTTTATAAGCCTTCATTCTCTATCTTCATTAGTGTTTTTGGTAACCCCCACCCCGCCCCCGTTTCTGGAGGAGGCTGGTGGGCTGCAGTCCATGGGGCCGCAGAGTCGGACCCGACTGAGCGACTAACACAGGTAAAGGTGTGAATTCATCTGTTTTCAGGTGGCTTTGAAAGCAAGAATCTTCCGCACAGAATGTGCACAGGTTCAGCAGACAGGTTCTGGTGAGAAATGCCCAGGGCTTCACTCCAGGTTGTTCCGCAAGGTCTGCGCAAATGTCTGAGCGTTTGTTCCATAAGCGGGTATCCTGATGTGGGAGCCATGCTCGTGGAGTGGACATTTGGCACCGAGCCCCGGGCCCCAGAGGACGCGCTGATCCGAGGATGCAGCCCTCACTGGGGCGCTGCCTCCCACCGGGACACCCTGGCAAGTTTGTCCGCGTGATACGTGACCCGAGGGCCCGACGCAGCGGCACAAACCCGAGACTCACTTCTCCGCTCTGCTCGCTGAGGGGGAGCGTCAGCGCAGCCCCGCCGCCGCGACAGGGACTTCCAGCTCCACCAGCTCCCACCGACCCAGCCCACTGGCCCTTCTGGGATGGTCCACATGGATGCCTGGGGCTTTAGTCCCAGGAGAAATGATGCTCCTTTGAAGGACGTCAGTACACATTTTCTGATGGACATGCAAGCGTGGGCACAGACCTCTTTGGACTGTTCACTCCCTGGATCCAGCGTCATCACTCTGTCAGGCCGGGAAAGCCCGTGTTGTTGGGGCCATAGTTTCAAACAGTGCCGGTCACTGAGTCAGACATGGACGAAGTATGCTTTTAAAGCGTCTTTTGTGGGAATGGTATCAAGTAGCTTTATTTTGCGGTTACAGTCTTTCTTTGCTGTTGTCAGGAGCTTGGAGGAAGGCTGAGGCTTCTGGCAGGCAGGGTCCTGGGCAGACTTGAGGCTTTGGAGGGCTGGGGTGGGCGTGGGGGGCCCTGGGCACAGAGAGAGGAGCAGAGGTTGGGCTTAGAGCTACAGGGCTGGTGAGCGGAGTGGCGAGTCTCCGTCGGCGGGACGGTTGCGGTCAGCATGGCCCGAGCCCCACCCGGAGGAGAGTGCAGGATCGGGCAGCGGATCCTGTGGGGCCTGTAATGTTCTGGTCACTAACCTCAGGACAGCTTTGAAGTCTGGAATGTTGTCGGGCTATTTGTGACTCAAACAAAGAGAAGAATTCCAGGCAAAGGGTTGAAGTGATAAGAGGAAGGAGCAAACTTTGTTTTAAAAGGAGAAAATGACTCTCCTGTGCTTCTGTTCACGCACGTGTACTCTGAGCTGGACCCGGCTAGACACAGCGAGCCGGCCATGGGTGCAGGGGCTTGGCGCCCTCACCCCAGGAGGTTTCGGAAGTGGCTGCTTTCAGCACAGAGTTCTCTTTGTTTAGACTCAGCTGTAGTTTCTTATCTCATTCATCAAACTGTCGACTGAATTCACCACTTTTGGCTGAGTGACAGGTCTGGACATAGAAGGAAAGAAAAAAACCCCCAAACCCAAGACATGTCGCTTGAGTCACTTCCAAAATGTGACCCTACCTCCTGCTTCTGCAAGACCCAGCCTTTGGCGACTTGCCCAGATCCTGCCAAGGACACGGCTGCTTCCATTCTGTAGGGAAGAACCAGAAAGATCAGCGAGGCAGCGTTCCTTGCTGTTTACCTGTGAATGTTCACGCTAGCCTTGGCGCTGAACCTGATCAAAGCTGGGACTTGACCTGGTCCTGAGATACAGATGTTCGAGCAGATTCCGGAGGCATCCACTTTCTGCCTCGGCAGAGCCGAGAGTCTGCAGGCCATGACTGGCACAGCGGCTGAGGAGGGCCTTAACCGGGGCCTACCTCTTACCCCTCATGCCTGGCTCAAATTTCCCCCCGGATCACAAGGGTGCAGAGATGGTGCAGGTCCCTGTTCCGCTTGCTGCCGGGTGCGAGGGTGGGGCCTGGGGCTGTGCACGGGGGCGGCCACAGCCCACCCCCTCCCGGGCGGCACGCAGCTCCCCCGTCATCTCACGAGCTTTGCTTCCGTGGGGGGCTCTGAGGAGGTGACTGCCCCGTGCATTTGGGTGATACAACCCAGGGGGCCCAGAGACTGGCTGGTGGGTCGCTGGGCATCCTGGGCCTGCCCTTCACCTCCTGTCTCCTCGAGTGCACTGAGGACCATCACGCCGTTCTGCGGTTTCTGTTGTTGCGTGGCGGAGTTCTCTCACACTCGGCGGGTGCCTGTCCCTGGCTTTCTCCTTCCCTCCTCATCGTCCCTCTCCCCTCACCCCGCCCCCTCCTCAGCAGGCTGTGCTGTGCTGGTGGGTCTGACCCGGCAGCAGGGAGGGCGGGAAGCCAGGGCAGGCTCAGAGCCTCTGCGGACCTGAAGGCCCGAGTGCCGGCCTCTGAGCCCAGGCTCCGTCTCCGCTGCAGAGACCCAGGCGCTGATTGGCAGTTAGGGAGTCGGCAGAAATCGCCTTTGGTTGAATGCTCTGGGGTGGCTGTGAAAACACTGGCTCACTCTGAATATTTTAAAAGTGCAGCAAAAGGAAACCTCACTTGAAATCCAGTCAAGGTCCTGGGTGCTTTAAAGTGTAATTTACAAGCACGTCGCAGAGCAGAGGCTTCTTTTTTACAGCGGAGATGAAGGGCTTTTTACGGGTTTGTGGTGTGAGAACACGCAGGCCGTCTACAGGGCTGTTTAGCCCAGCTCTCGCTTCAGTTCCTCATAAAGGGTGTGAGAGAGCTGAGCTGGAGAGCAAGGCGTTGAAGGGAGATGAGCCGGAGTCTGGGAAGGAAGCTTTGTCCCCTGGAGGGGAGTCAGGAAGGAAGCACCTGGCCTGTGTCCGGACGCCCCAGCCGGCTCCAGGCCTCGTGGCCTGCAGGTCACTGGGCCCAGGCCGCCCACTCGCTCCTTCCTCCGGCCAGGCCGGGCGGGTGCTGGGCTGTGGGGTGAGGGGCGCCGCGTCCGCTGCTGTCTTCGTGCCGAGCTCCGGGGGCAGAGACCTCCCTGCACCCCTGGGTGGCCAGGATCCGCCAGGCTTATCTGCTTATGCAGCCGAGAGTCCACCTGCCATTCCTGGTTCACTGGATGTCACCTTAGATGCCCTGGCCTGGGGCAGGGGCCGCTCTGCGTGGTGCCACGTGTGTGCCTGCCAGGCACATGGCCGTCACCCCTGGGGCTGCAGTAAGGACCTTGTCACTGTTCTTGGGCCTCCCCAGCCTGAGAACACGGGCCGATCAGCAGCCGTCCTTCCAGGGGCAGCCCTGGCTCAGCCCCCGCAGGACGGTGGCCGTGTCTCAGGAAATAGCTCAGAACTGCCCTCGGCGACACTTCCCTGCACTGCTGGGTCCACTGGTGGAGAGCAGGCAGCGAATAAAGAAATGCGTGTGCCCGGGGGCGGGAAGCGATGCTTCTGGACCCAGCACAGCATCACCGCTCTCTCCTGAGTCCCGGGCACAGTGACCTCACTTCTCCGAGAGACGCTGGGGCACTGGGCTAAGCCTGGCGGTCAGAGCCCTCCATAGGGCGGGCAGCACCACGTGGACCCGGCCGCGTCTCCTCAGGAGCCCCCGCTCTGGTAGGGACGAGCTCCGTCCCTGCCGAGGCCCCGAGGTCCGTCTCGTCGAGTGGGGGGAGGTGCCCACACAGCCTCACATCACGTCTGGTGCTGGTGTGCCAGGCTTCGAGAGAAGACAGTCGCTGCTGACTCCTCCTCCCTGGTCTTCAAGGTGCTCTACGTACCCGTTTCACAGTCAGGGATCATTCAAATCCTTGTGCTCAGGAGAGACAGGGAGGGGAGGACGAGGCCCGTGGATCGGGAGCCACCACCGGTGACCCTCATCCTGGGAAGGGCGTCTGCAGGTCAGGACGCCGCATCCTGGGGCCGTGTGTCCTCAGAGGCTCCTGTTTCCTGGCTCCCTGGGGACAGTGCCCAGCATGGCAGCCGAGGAGCCGGTGCCTCCTGCAGTGGATTCCTGCCTCTGCCGCCGTCAGCCCTCCTCCTCTGCTTTATTTATTAGCTCCTTGAGGGTCAAAGCGCTGCTTTGCACAGGAGGTATGGCTAATGGCTATCCGACAAATGTTTGAGGACATGCTGTTGTCCCTGAGAAGTGTAGGGGGCTCGGGGACACACACCGTCTCTCGCGTACATATCCCACTGAGCTTATCAGCCGGTGCCGACTCCTGGCGCCCGTGCTGGGCTCAGCTGACCCACCCGAAGGAGAACTAAACCGCAGGCCTGAGTGCGGCACGTCCAGCCCAAGGAGCCTCGGGCGGGAGAGCACCAGCAGGAGGGCTCTCCCACGGCTTCCTCTCGCCCCGTCTGCAGGAGAATAACTCCCCTGGCCGCAGACGTGGACTTTAGCCAGACTCGGATGCCCACCAGTGTATTATTGAATGTTGAGTAATCAAAGCACAGCCTCAAGCCTGAAATTCTCTTTGTTTAGAATGAAAAAGTGTGTAGAAAATATGAAAATAAATACATAAAGTATGTAAATATTAGAAAAGATAAAAAGCTAGAGCTAATACACAGGAGAAGTGATTTTGCTCTTGATCTTAAGGTTGGAAACTTTTGCGCTTTTCCTTTGGGCCTTTTGTGAGAACGAATTTACTCACTGTGTCCCACATAGGTGTCTTGAAGTATGAACGTGTGTGTGTGTGTGTGTGTGTGTGTGTGTGTGTGTGTGTGCGCACACGCACACTCAGTCGTGTCTGACTCTTTGTGACCCCATGGACTGCAGCACACCAGGCTCCTCTGTCCATGGGATTCTCCAGGCAAGAGTACTGGAGTGGGGTGCCAGGCTCTCCTCCAGGGGATCTTCCTGACCCAGGGGTCCAACCCAGGTCTCCCACACTGCAGGCAGACGCTTTAGCACTGACCCACCAGGGAAGCCCAAAAGCATGTGAGGAGGCGTCCTGAGTGTGTCTCTCCGGCAGTGCGGGGCCTCCTGGTTCCACGCTGCCGTCCTCTTTTCTCGTGAATCCTGCTGTTTGTTCATTTCTGGCCACGCTGGGTCTTCGTCGCGGTTCCCCAGCTTCCTCGCGCTGCGGCGAGCAGGGGCTCCTTTCTGGTGTGGTGCTGAGTTCTCATTGCGGCGGCGTCTCTGGCTGCAGAGCACAGGCTCGGGGCTCGCGGGCTTCAGAGGTCACAGAGCACAGGCTAGGTTGCTGTGCAGCGGCCGGAACCCTCCTGGGCTGGGGATGGAGCCGTGGCCCCCGCACTGGCAGGCAGGCTCCTAACCACTGGACCACCAGGGAGCCCGAACCGGCATCTCGCCCATGCCGCTTGGTTCCCACTGGCGGGGATGTTTATAAAGATATGCTTTCTTACTGTTTGTTAGCTGCAGATGCATTTTAAACGTGCTTTAAGAACTTTTCTGATTACTTTTGTTTAATGTGTTTAATGCTTGAACTGCATATAAAGGTAAAAATTAAGAAAAAGGCACTTATTAAATTAAAGCAGGTTGTCCTGAGGTGGGGGTGTCGGGGTGGGAAGTGAGGTTAGTGAAGCTGCAGGAACTCCAGGTGTGGGGACCCATCCTGTGGACCCTGGGGCCCCGGGTGGGATGCCGGGACCCCAGGGGCTGAGACGGGTGTGCTGTATGTGTTTGGGGCACGTCAGCGCGTGGGAAACAGCACTCCAGCTCCACGTCTAGCTGAGGAGAGCCTGGGCTAGAAAGGAGCCTGGGGTTCTGGCTGAGTGGAAGCGGGCTGTGGCTCGAGGCGGGTGGAGGTCAGGGCAGACCTCAGAGGCTGTGCTGTCAGAAGCTGCAGAGCGCAGAGCACAGTCCCTCATGCTCCGGGCCACGGACTGACCCCTGCCACGGCTCGGGTCTCAGGGGCCCTCCACACGGTGCTGGAGTCGGCGGACCTTCCCTTCTCTCTCCACTACTCTGCTGTGAGCTAAGCTGTGAGGAACAGTGTCCCGCCATCCCATCCCCCACTTCTGTAACGGACTGGCCAAGGACGGTCTTACGCGATGCCTCAGTTTCGCCTGCTCATCTGCAGGAGGAGCCTCCCCCCGGGGATCAAACCCACTTCCTCTGCGCACGGGGACTGAGGTAACGTCTGGCTCCGGCGGACGTGGTTTGTGCAGGGAGCTCGTTGCAGTAACACAGGAAAAAAGAACAGCATGGCTCGTCCTGTGTTTGCACTCACTTTCAGAAAAGGTAATTGAGAGAAATCACGAGCCACTCAGCTGCTTTTGTGTAGTCCAAAATGCTGTTTATGAAATAAAGGGATTTAACATCTGCAGACTGAAGGCAGGAGGAGAAGGGGATAACAGAGGATGAGATGGTTGGATGGCATCACTGACTTGATGGACATGAGTCTGAGTAAACTCTGGGAGTTGGTGATGGACAGGGAGGCCTGGCGTGCTGCAGTCCATGGGGTCGCAAAGAGCTGGACGTGACTGAGCGACTGAACCGAAAATTCACGTAGGTTAGCAATTTGTAGACTGTGTTAGTCTTCAGGCAAGAGTGGGTTTAATCCACTGCAAAGAGACAGTTATCAGTGTTTGTCACCACGTTTCTAGAGGAACAGGTGCGACTTAATCGCAGCCTCTCACAACCTTTGGAGGCAGCAGATGGCGGCTCTTGCTTCTGACCCACACTCTGCAGGTCAAATGTGTTCTTGTCACTCTGGGAAATCACACAGAACGAGACTTCCCTGAAAATTTGTGTGATAAATTCTTGAAAGTTTGGGAGAAGGCAGACTTAAACTGTGAACAGGGAAGTAGTTGCTTGCAGTGGGATGAACGCACATGCAGGCAGACACAGCTCCCGAGAGGGGCCCACACGGCTCCCCAGAGGGGCACACGGCTCCCCAGAGGGGCCCACACGGTTCCCCAGAGGGGCCCACATGGCTCCCCAGAGGTGCACACGGTTCCCCAGAGGGGCCCACACAGCTCCCCAGAGGCACACACGGCTCCCTAGAGGCACACACGGCTCCCCAGAGGCACACACGGCTCCCCAGAGGGGCCCATGGCTCCCCAGAGGTGCACACGGTTCCCCAGAGGGGCCCACACGGCTCCCCAGAGGCACACACGGCTTCCTAGAGGCACACACGGCTCCCCAGAGGCACACACAGCTCCCCAGAGGGGCCCACACGGCTCCCCAGAGGGGCCCACACGGCTCCCCAGAGGGGCACACGGCTCCCCAGAGGGGCACACGGCTCCCCAGGGGCCCACACGGCTCCCCAGAGGGGCACACGGCTCCCCAGAGGGGCACACGGCTCCCCAGAGGGACCCAAAAACCAGAAAGAGGGTTCTTACTTCCTCTTCACGTCATTCCTCACCTATGTCAGCTTTACAGACATTTGAAATGATGAACCGGCAGATGAAGCTTCGAGCCTGCCTGGTGCTAGATGCTTTAAGGCCGATTGACGGCTGTCACTGTCCCCTGACCCTTCACCCTGTCTCGTCACCTGATCAGCAGTGGACCCTCAGCCCCGCTTTCCCTGACCCGCAGGCCCCAGGCCTCCCCTGCTGGGCGACGCGCAGACCTCAGCTGGGCATCGTGTGGCTGACATGGTCCAGCGCTGTGTGCTGTGTACACCGTCCATTGACGACATCGCCACCCCGCCTTCCCTGGCTCGGTGCTGGCTTTCCTTTTGAGGGCGATCGATCCTGAGTGTGCTGGGTCACGGGAGAGAAGCAGATGCCGGATACCACGTCGAGTGGAGTTTCCCAACGTGGTTGAGGTCTCAGCCCCGAAAATGTTTCCATCTGTATTTGCAAAAAAAAGGAAAAGATGAAATAGTCAAGTTGCTGAAGTCAGTAATTTCTACACCAAAAACGTCTATTTTTAAAACTAAAGATGTCTCATAGGGCAGAACACATCCATTTTAAGAGTTAACAAGTCAAATAGTTTTTAAGGCATCAGCTATGAACCAGGTTCCCTGGGGCCACACGGCGCCTGGTGTCTGGGGAGCAGCGGCCAGCCAGCTTGCTGCTGAGGAGCTCGCTAGTCCCTGGGACTGAGCTGGGACGGGGCCTCCCGCTCATGTGGGTCAGGCCGGGATTAGGACCCGAGTGTCTGCACAGGACGCTGACGGGATGCCAAGCATTTTCCTGGATTTCATAGATAAGTGAAGTCAACTGAGCATTTCCAAGCCAAGCAGGATGCTGGATTTTGCCTTGAATGTGTAAATAAATGGTTGCAGCCTTTCTGCTTCCAGCTTGGAGAAGGGCCGTCTGGTCCCCCCACATACACAACAAGCGCCTCTTTACCGGGCTTCCAGGTCTCCGTGGAAGGCCCTGCTTCGTAGCTGTCCCTGCCCTGAGCCCCGGACCCGAGCCCTCCAGGCCTGCCTACGTCCTGCGGGTGGACACAGATACACTCTGGGTCCCGTCTCAGAGCCCGCCGGCCGCGGTTTCCCCAGCACGAGGTTTAGGGCGCTGGGGGCCGTGCCAGGCCCTGCGGGCGGAAGGAGGGGAGGTGAGCTGCCGTGGGGGAGGGCGGTCCCCCTTGGGCGGGCACCCGCTGTCTCCTGGTGAGCGACCCACTGAGCTGGCCCGGGGCTCGGGAGGCTGCTGGCCAGGCCCACGTCTGCAGGCAGGACGCGGAGCTCTTCGGCCCGCGCCTGAGGGGCCGAGCGTGAGGGAGGCCAGGGGCTGCTCTGGGCTTCCTGGGAAACCCAGTGGCCGGAGGCCCGGCTCCCTTTGTCCCCCAGCTCTGAGGCTCCTTGGGAGGCCCCGTCCATGGCACAGTAGGGCTGGCACTTCTCCTATACACAGAAGCCACTTCTTAATCGTGTGCGCTCTGATTCTTTCCTTCGGATTTCTTCTCAATTTTACAAACACTGTGGAGGATGAGCAGGCCTGGGACTCCCGTGTTCCAGGAGGAGGCGTCCTCCCAGGAGAGCTGGGGAAAGGCGGGGGTACAGTGCAGGCGGGAGGTGAAGGCGGTCCTGCCCCTCCCCCTCCGCGGGCGGTCCTCCCCCTCCCCATCCGCGGGCGGTCCTCGCCCCCTCCCCGTCCGTGGGCGGTCAGCCTCCGATGCCACCTGACCCTGGCGTATTGTCATCGTCGTCCAGTCGCTGCATAGTGTCCGACTCTGCAACCCCACGGACTGCAGCGCATCCGGCCTCCCGGTCCTTCACTGTCTCCCGGAGCTCGCTCTCACTCATGTCCACTGAGCCGATGACGGCGTCCAACCGTCTCATCCTCTGTGTGGGGATGACTTTCCCAGGGTGCTGGCCGCAGTGGGGGCTGCCCCGGCCCTATCTGTTCGCACACGTGCTCAGACATGGGGCAGCCATTTCCGTTTCACAAGGGGCTGTCCTGGAGCCGGCAGCCGCGGGTCCCAGAGTGTGAGGCCCCGGGTCTGTCTCCCCGTCACGCCAGGTGAGGGCGTGGACCCATGCGCTGGGGTCTGCTGGATCTGAGGGTTGCTCACCCCTGAGCTCCAGGCCTCCATCCAGGTCTGAACACGGGCTATTGGAGGAAGCTCAGCGCTGCCCGCCCTGGAGCGGGCAAAGTCCCCACATCAGATGACCGTCCCACACACGCTGTGCCAGGGCGCTGCCCATCCTGGAGTGGGCGATGACCTTGTCAGATGACTGTCCCAGACACGCTGTGCCAGGGCGCTGCCCATCCTGGAGTGGGCGATGGCCTTGTCAGATGACCGTCCCAGACACGCTGTGCCAGGGCGCTGCCCATCCTGGAGTGGGCGATGACCTTGTCAGATGACCATCCCAGACACGCTGTGCCAGGGCGCTGCCCAGACACGCTGTGCCAGGGCGCTGCCCGTCCTGGAGAGAGCGAAGTCCAGCCGCAAGTCGCTGCTTCCTCCCCAGGGAACGCTTAAAGTTATGTTTTATTTTTCCCTTGAAGAGCAGCGTTCTCCCTGGGGGTTTCACCTACAGATCACAATCTGCTTTGCTAATTGTATTCATAGGGGACAACACAGCTCTTTTTCACCCTCCCCTGACCCTTAGGGATTCGCATCTGTTCTTTGATATGTGTATTTAGCGAAGTGGAAACCAGTGTAAATGGATTCCTGCTACAGGCAATTAACATGTGCTTGAATAATAATAACAAAAACTCAAGTGTCAAAAGGAGGTTTGTGAAATCCCAGCTCTCCACCTGTGTAAACACGCGAGTCCTGAGTAACTTGGCTGCCGGCACGCGGCACTGCCATCCGATCTGTGTGGAGGATCCCTCCTGCTTCTTGGAGTCCAGGAGAGGCGTGCCCAGCTGCCTCTCTTCATCCCGAAACACAGAGGGTGTGGGGGACTTAGGGGCAGCTCAGTGGCCTCTTGTAGGTGAAGAATGCTGTGGAGTGCCAAGCTTCAGGTGAACTCCACCGCAGAATTGCTCGAAGGCCACGGGCCGTCTTCTGTCTCAGGTTCATCTGACCAGACGCCAGCGTGTCCTCCCCCAGCTGCGTGAGCCTGGGGTGGTTCCCAGCCTCGGGGCTTCCTACGGAACGGGGTGGTGATGCCACCCGCTGAGGCTGCCGCTCTGGGGACCAGTGAGATGATAATGCCCAGGAACCTGTTAGTGTCACGAACTAATTCAAGAAATCTTAGAGACTGTAGTTTTCAGCAGCTGGGGTTTAAAATCAACATGTGTGGGCTGCAGGTGTTCAGATGAGTTCACTGATACCGTGTGCCTGAGAGCCAGGTTTCTGAGTCCTAACCCAGCCCTTCTTCCCGCTGCAGGGAGCTCCGCTGTGCTCTGTGAGTTCTGGGAAGCATGAAACGATGTCTGTGCTTGGTCTTTTTCAGGTTGTCCTGGTGCCAAAAAGAGCGAGTTTCTGACGAGCGTGAACACGCTGTGCCAGGGCGCTGCCCATCCTGGAGTGGGCGATGGCCTTGTCAGATGACCGTCCCAGACACGCTGTGCCAGGGCGCTGCCCATCCTGGAGTGGGCGATGACCTTGTCAGATGACCATCCCAGACACGCTGTGCCAGGGCGCTGCCCAGACACGCTGTGCCAGGGCGCTGCCCGTCCTGGAGAGAGCGAAGTCCAGCCGCAAGTCGCTGCTTCCTCCCCAGGGAACGCTTAAAGTTATGTTTTATTTTTCCCTTGAAGAGCAGCGTTCTCCCTGGGGGTTTCACCTACAGATCACAATCTGCTTTGCTAATTGTATTCATAGGGGACAACACAGCTCTTTTTCACCCTCCCCTGACCCTTAGGGATTCGCATCTGTTCTTTGATATGTGTATTTAGCGAAGTGGAAACCAGTGTAAATGGATTCCTGCTACAGGCAATTAACATGTGCTTGAATAATAATAACAAAAACTCAAGTGTCAAAAGGAGGTTTGTGAAATCCCAGCTCTCCACCTGTGTAAACACGCGAGTCCTGAGTAACTTGGCTGCCGGCACGCGGCACTGCCATCCGATCTGTGTGGAGGATCCCTCCTGCTTCTTGGAGTCCAGGAGAGGCGTGCCCAGCTGCCTCTCTTCATCCCGAAACACAGAGGGTGTGGGGGACTTAGGGGCAGCTCAGTGGCCTCTTGTAGGTGAAGAATGCTGTGGAGTGCCAAGCTTCAGGTGAACTCCACCGCAGAATTGCTCGAAGGCCACGGGCCGTCTTCTGTCTCAGGTTCATCTGACCAGACGCCAGCGTGTCCTCCCCCAGCTGCGTGAGCCTGGGGTGGTTCCCAGCCTCGGGGCTTCCTACGGAACGGGGTGGTGATGCCACCCGCTGAGGCTGCCGCTCTGGGGACCAGTGAGATGATAATGCCCAGGAACCTGTTAGTGTCACGAACTAATTCAAGAAATCTTAGAGACTGTAGTTTTCAGCAGCTGGGGTTTAAAATCAACATGTGTGGGCTGCAGGTGTTCAGATGAGTTCACTGATACCGTGTGCCTGAGAGCCAGGTTTCTGAGTCCTAACCCAGCCCTTCTTCCGCTGCAGGGAGCTCCGCTGTGCTCTGTGAGTTCTGGGAAGCATGAAACGATGTCTGTGCTTGGTCTTTTTCAGGTTGTCCTGGTGCCAAAAAGAGCGAGTTTCTGACGAGCGTGCTGGACGCGCTGTCCACGGACATGGTCCACGCAGTTTCTGATCCCTCCTCCCCTGGCAGGTGCGCTGCCCCTGACCTCAGAGCAGGGGCTAGGACGGAGCCTGGTGGTCAAGGGACTCTCAGAGCCTGGAGGGCAGAGTCCAGCCACTGGAGTCTCGGGGCTCGGCTTAGCGGGCACAGCAGGGCCCAGAGCGGAGCAGACCCTTCCCCAAGCGTGAGGTCCTTGCCTGTGTGCGCAGGAGGTCTGCTAGCGGGTTTTCCTGTAATGCCATCAGTCCTTTGAGGATGCTGCCGGTGGGGACCAGGCCGAGGCCCTGGGGTTTCCCCAGGTTCCATCAGGTGGGGGGCACAGATGCTGAGCGAGGGAGACGGGGGCGTGGGAGAACCCGGCCCAGAGGGCTCCCTGCTTCAGAATGAATGCCGTCTCAGAGCTAGTGACTCGATTTTATAAATACTTTTAATTAAATTGTTTGATTTAAAATTCTCAAAATAGGATTTTTTTTTTTAAGTAAAATATATATGATGTAAAGTTCCCCCTCTCAGCCCTTTCCAGGGCTGCGATTCAGGAGTGTTAATTGTATTATCACTGTTCAGAGTCTGACTCCTGAACCTTGGAAAACTGAGCGCCTGGTGGACGCGCTTGGTTCTGGGGCTGAGGCTTTGAGCTCCACTTCCTGAGATGCTGTCGAGTCCCCGAAGCTGACCTGCATCTGTGGACGACTCTGCCCACAGGAGGGTCATGTCCAGTGTCTAATGGATGCGGCGTCTCAAGCATCGGCTCTCCCCTGTTAATTAGCGATCATCAGTCTCTTTATCTTAAAGCACATTTTTCTGGTTGGGAATTTCACTGTCTGTATTCTCTTAGAGCACTGACCTCCCTCCCCTCCTCCCCGACCTTGATTATTCCAGTCTTCTGGCTGATCTAAGATTTCTGGTCCCTTGGCTCAAAGCCCTGCTCTCTCTGTCTCTGCTTACGAGTCAGAATGGAAAAGAATAAAGGGCAGGGCTATGAATCCAGTAGAAAGTTAAAGTTCAAATTGACATCTTATATTTTCAGAAAGATTGCTCTTCTCTGTAACGCTACAGTTGAAAGCAGTAAATGAATTTCCATCCTAGAAGGTCCTCTGAGAGTTTGAGAAACGGTCAACAGTCTCAGAAAGCCCTAATACCTGGGGGCGTCTGGTGTCGGACTCCCTCCTGACGCTCATGGGAACACAGAGATTGATAGCCGGCCAAGGAAGCAAGGACCAGGGTTAGCACCTGCCGGCATTTTCCGCTTAGTGAGAAACCCCGTCGTAACATCGGGGTTTCCAAGATCAGCCTTAAACGCAGAAGTTCTGGAAGCATTTTTAACTTAAATCTTATAACACCAAACTTTCTTTTTCAAGCCAGGGTAAGATGTCAGGTTACCACTTTAGGACACGTGTGACTTTTCACCTTTTAGTTTACCTGTGATATCAACAGCCTGCCCAGAACCCCAGAGGAGTAGAGAGCCTCAGGGTGCAGGCAGTGGAGATGGGCGTCCTGTGACCGGGGTGGCGGGCCACGGGCTTGGTCCCCGAGACCTGCCGATGCCCTGCTGTGCGACCATGCCGTCCACACTCACTGTGCAATTTGCAAGTTTGAAACCAGCTTGAAAATGTTTGCTCGATTTCCTTTTCTAAGTTATTTTTTAAAATCATTATTATATTGGAGGGTAAAGCCAGGCAGCCTTATGCCTCAGGAAGGAGAGGGCGACAAGCAGGTCCCTCCATCGGGGAAAGTCAGAGCTGGGTGGGGGTGCCTTTCTGGACAGACCAGGACCAGGGCGGGGGACCTGACCACCCACGTGTCTTCCAGGCTCTCGGAACCTGACCCCAGCCACACGCTGGAGGAGCGAGTGGTCCACTGGTATTTCAAACTGCTGGATAAAAACAACAGCGGGGACATCGCAAAAAGGAGATCAAGCCCTTCAAGAGATTTCTTCGGAAGAAGTCCAAACCCAAGAAATGCGTGAAGAGGTTTGTGGAGTACTGCGACGTGAATAACGACAAGTCCATCTCCCTGCAAGAGCTGATGGGCTGCCTGGGCGCTAAGAGAGAGGAAGTCAAGGCGGAGACGAGGAAGCGCCACAGTAAGCCTTCTCCCCACTTTCAGCCGCTCCCGCCCACTCTCCACGCCTCTGCTGAGAGTCAGAGAAAGGGCCCCAGCCTGAGGGTGGAGGCAAGTGTGATTCGCTGCCTGACGTAGGTCCCCTACCGCTGAGACCAGGCAGATGGTCGGGGAGTGGTCAGAGGGGGGCCGCGTGGAAAGGGGAGAGCGCAGAGGTGTCTGGAGACGTCTTAACTCTTCCCTTCTCGGGAGGGGAGGGGAGCCTGCCCTCCCCAAGTGGCCGCCTTCTGATGCTGAAGAGCAGACCGGGGGCCCCTGGGAGCCACGTGGGGACCCCATGCATGGCCCCCGGCCAAACCTAAGCCTGGTTATTAGCAGCTCAGTAATTCCTGTTTCCAGACAGTCATGTCCGTGGTTGAGACAGAGCTTCAGCGCGCTGCCAGGTGGGCGAGTCTCTCCCCGGAGCCCCAGCGCTGCTCCGGGACGCTGGCCCACTGGCCACCTTGGTCCTCGGTGCCGGAGGGGTCCACGGGCCTCTCCCACCACTGCTGTCTTACGATCCCATCTTCCTGTTGCCGAACTTGCAGCACATTTGAAACGCGGAGCAGGTCTGAGTCTGAGTGTGGAGCAGCGGTAGATGGGGGTCCGCCTGCCGCCCTGTGTTTGTAGCTCAGCTGGGACGGGAAAGCCCTGGGCCCCGGGGCGGTGGCTTAGTCAGGTCCGACTCTGGGGCCCCGTGGACTGCAGCCCGCCAGGCTCCTCTGGCCATGGGATTCTCCAGGCAAGAGCGCTGCAGCGAGTTGCCAGTGCTTTCTCCAGGGGTCTTCCCGACCCAGGGATCGAACCCAGGTCTCCCGCCTTGAGGCAGACTCTTTACTGACTCAGCTAAGAGGGAAGATGGCCCCTGACCTCCCCCAAATGAACTAATGTGGTAAAAACAACGATTTGTTTAAAAATGAGCGTTGGCAATTTGGATAAAAAGTTAGCTGATTTTGCAGCTCTTTTCTTTTTCTTTCTTTTTTTTTTTTTTGCTGAATTTCTCTTAGTTTTTTCCTACTGTTGGGTTTTTTCAGTTTTATTGTTTATTTTTTCCTATCCTGTGTCATTTGAAATAGGAAAAAGTCAAAGAAACATAAATATTCAAGAGGGATTATTTCTAAAAACCCAAGTTGTTACCAGTTTCTTTGTGGGTTTTTTTTTGCTCTCTATTTAACAATGCATTTTTTTTAATTCTAAAAAATATGAGAAATCAAATAAAGAACATAAATAACATGTGATCTTTTATTTTGAGACAAAAATCAGACCAGATCTATAGCTTTCCAAACACTATTTCTGTTCATATATGCATACAGTGTTCTTGCCTGGAGAATCCTAGGGACGAGGGTGCCTGGTGGGCTGCCGTCTATGGGGTCGCACAGAGTCAGACACGACTGAAGCAGCATACATATAGTCCATGGGGTCATGACTTAGCGACGAACCACAACAAATACATACATATTTATGCACTATGATTTTCACTATAAAATGGGATCATAATATAAATATACTTAATCACATTTATTTTTAGTTTAAGCAATTAAGATTTTGCATTTAAATTTTTGCAACTAAGACATTATTGGGAGCATAATCTCAAGTTTCGCTATTACAAAAAATGAAAAAAAATCCTGAAAAATATTGAGAAAAGATAGAACATAGAAAAATATTTTCCAAGGGTTCAGGAAAAAATTCACAAAAGACATTATGTCTTCATGATCCTCTAAAATGACGATTGTGCAGACAATTGGCAGTTAGGAAATGCTCATTTTTGACCAAATTATGATTTTCACCCAAGTTGCCAGGCTGGCTACACTCTCTCGGGCAGATTGCCTTACAGCCACCTCACCAGCCTGGTGTCCCCTGGAAGTAATCAGCATCATCTGATGCCGTGACATCACCCCCCCACCCCGCCTCCAACCATCCATCGCTAAGCTTTGCATTGGGAGCTGGGAGGTACACAGTCCTTTTCTCACTGAAAACTATTTTCATTGATGTGGCACAGCTTCATGTTTATTTTAATGATGTACATTCTGTTTCATTCAAATTAATTAGCGGTTTATTTTTTTGCCCTTTATATATTTCAAAAAACTCCTTCATGGAGTTTTTCCCTACTGTCTTGAGTGGAATATTTCACCCAGGGTCATTAATGAAATTTACATTCTTTTCATCCATAGAGCAAAGTTCTAGACACATAGAAATGTTAACTTTTCTTACTGCAACTTTAGTCTGCGGCTGCCTCCAGTGACCGGCAGACTATTTACCATAACAGAAACCAAGAAAAATCTGGCACCTGTTGACAGCCCAGTTGGTTAGAATAGATTCAGAGTATCAACCTAATAGTCTCTAAATCTGGACCGACGGCCCAACGCCTGCTTTCTCTATAGAGTCGTCATCTCAGGCCAAACAGAGCGGAGCGTGGACACAGCCGTGATCCAGATCCTTGAATCGTGCAAACCTACAAGCGAAAGAAATAGTCCATTTAGCTACTACTTACTCAGCATTTTTGCAGTTTGTTTAATACATTTGTGCTTCGACTGACCATGCTCTGTTTCTGTTTGCTTGAATATAACAAGAGAAGAGGTTTGAACCTGGAATAATTTTGCTCTTTAGTTTATTAATTGAATGAATGAACATTGACAGTTAATCAGGTGTTTGGGGTTAGAGGTGCTGCTGCTGCTAAGTCGCTTCAGTCGTGTCCGACTCTTAGCGACCCCATGGACTGCAGCCCGCCAGGCTCCTCCGTCCCTGGGATTTTCCAGGCTAGAGGACTGGAGTGGGGGGCCATTGCCTTCTGCCCTCCACCTACTGATTCATTCCAAAGATGTTTATCCAGTGCTCCCTGCTCAAAGCATTGGCAAAATCACAGTAAATGAGACAGGCAAAAGTCATGGACTTCTAGAGCTGGCATTTTAGTGTGGAAACAAGAAATGGAATAAATAGGAACAATCGCTGTAATGGGTGCTGCTTGCTAAGAAGGTGACGGGGAGACTGGAATTCCAGGCAGAGGTTTCAGGCAGGACAGTGCCTCCACAGGTGGGGTCCCAGGTCCCTGTCCTGAGATAGGCTCAAGCCAAGAGGTAGAGCCAAGCAGGATTTGGATTATTTTGAGCCGAGCCAGTTAAACGAGTCTCGTGACTTAAATATAGGACCCAAAGCTCTCTTAGCGCTGGCATTCTGTGCTGGACTCCCCGGTGCCGGGATCGCCTCTCCCTGGCGCAGCTTGAGAAACCGAGCAAGGCGCTCTCCACGGCGAGTGGACACACCTGTGGAGTTTGGGGCAAAACGGAGCAGTCTTCTGAAGTTGGTCTAGAGTGTCTGTACTGGTGGAAATTGTTTATATGCTGGCTTTGATGACCCATTATTTACGCTCCATGCTGAGCATGTGTGTAAAGCCTGTTTTCTCAAAGTCTGCTCGGGGATGACGCTTTCCTAAAGTGATGTGGCGCGCCTCTGAAAGGGTCTACTTAATCTCTTGCTAGTGAAGTCTGTTTGGTTTCTAATCTCTCTCTCTCTTTTTCCCCTGCCAGCCCCGAGAGGTAACGCTGAAAGCCCTTCTAATAGACAGGTGAGTCTGTTTGCCCTGTAGCCGTGATACCTTGCTGCTTTAGTTGTAGGAAACAGCAGCTGAAGTTCTGTTCGTTTGGCGAGTAAAGCGCCTTCCAAGAAAGAAGCAAGTGTAGACCTCCGTTTTCCACCAAAGCCGCCTCCGAAGGCACTCTCAGCTTCTCGCCATGCGCTTAGAGACACCTGCGCCGCCTCGGCCTGAGATGAGCTCTGTTCCAGGCAGAGCCTCACTCCTGAGCGTTTTCCCTGGAAAAGGAATCCAGGGCCGCGCCCTCCTCTGCTCCCTGGAAGCCGGGGCCGCGCCCTCCTTTCTCCAGGCCCCTCTCCCGTTTGCTGTGTGTTTTGCCGTCACCTCTTTGGTGTCAGGCCTCCGTTTCCCAGAGGCCCCCGTGTTTGTTGTGGGTCTAGGTGTGCTCTAGCGCACACCTAGGATGTAACTTAAAACCATCTCATTAGGAAAGATGCGTGTTATGGTTGGTCTTCTTCGTTGAGCAAGTGTTTATGGTTTCAACTTTTTAAATCCAGCACAAATCACTGGTGCTTTAGAACAGGGCTGGTCTGCAAGCAGTTACCTGGCTGAGTTCCCAAGACTCCCACACGACTTTTTTCCCAAGGTAACATTGGTGATGGGCACACACACACCGCCTCGGTCTGAAATAAACTCTGTTCCAGGCACAAGCCTCGCTCCTGAGCCTTTTCCCTGGAAAAGGAATCCGGAGCAGTCTCCCCAGCTCTTTCTGTGGTGTTATCGCTGCAAACCGGGATCCTGGGTGAGGTCCTGCCGCAGCTGGCATTTATTAAAGCGACTGAAGGCCACGCAGACTTCTGAAAGGAATCAAGAGTCCAACCACCAAAGTATGGACAACCAGTCACGAGAACAGGAAATAAAGGGCATCGCAGAGGATGCATGAGGCTCACATTTAATAAAAAACGAGAAGTGACCTGCTTTTCCGGGTGTCTTCTGCAGTGTCCATGAGGATCCCTCAGTGATCAGAACCCTGCCGTCCAGCGATGAGGATATAGGTTAAAACATTAGTGCCGCTTCTCCCCCAGCACATCTGATCAGTTTCATTCTCTGATTGATTAAACGTGGGGATGGCTTATCTTTCTCCATAACCAATTAAAATAGAACATCTTGTTTACTTAATGTGGGGGATGGTTTCTCTTCTTGCTGCCTGTTCATATACTTAGCAGGGGGTAAAAGCCAGCCCAGAAGTCTCCTCAGTACTTAAACAGAGGCGACTTGCATTGGTTGGAATGGGTCTGTGTGGAAACATAAGCCAAGAAGGCTGCCCGTTGCTTCTCCTTTTCATTCTGCATGATTGTTAATGGGCAGAGTGCAGAATTCCAGGGGCTCAGTAAGCAGACTAGTTTTCCACCAAAGCCGCCTCCGAAGGCACTCTCAGCTTCTCGCCATGCGCTTAGAGACACCTGCGCCGCCTCGGCCTGAGATGAGCTCTGTTCCAGGCAGAGCCTCACTCCTGAGCGTTTTCCCTGGAAAAGGAATCCAGGGCCGCGCCCTCCTCTGCTCCCTGGAAGCCGGGGCCGCGCCCTCCTTTCTCCAGGCCCCTCTCCCGTTTGCTGTGTGTTTTGCCGTCACCTCTTTGGTGTCAGGCCTCCGTTTCCCAGAGGCCCCCGTGTTTGTTGTGGGTCTGAGGTGTGCTCTAGCGCACACCTAGGATGTAACTTAAAACCATCTCATTAGGAAAGATGCGTGTTATGGTTGGTCTTCTTCGTTGAGCAAGTGTTTATGGTTTCAACTTTTTAAATCCAGCACAAATCACTGGTGCTTTAGAACAGGGCTGGTCTGCAAGCAGTTACCTGGCTGAGTTCCCAAGACTCCCACACGACTTTTTTCCCAAGGTAACATTGGTGATGGGCACACACACACCGCCTCGGTCTGAAATAAACTCTGTTCCAGGCACAAGCCTCGCTCCTGAGCCTTTTCCCTGGAAAAGGAATCCGGAGCAGTCTCCCCAGCTCTTTCTGTGGTGTTATCGCTGCAAACCGGGATCCTGGGTGAGGTCCTGCCGCAGCTGGCATTTATTAAAGCGACTGAAGGCCACGCAGACTTCTGAAAGGAATCAAGAGTCCAACCACCAAAGTATGGACAACCAGTCACGAGAACAGGAAATAAAGGGCATCGCAGAGGATGCATGAGGCTCACATTTAATAAAAAACGAGAAGTGACCTGCTTTTCCGGGTGTCTTCTGCAGTGTCCATGAGGATCCCTCAGTGATCAGAACCCTGCCGTCCAGCGATGAGGATATAGGTTAAAACATTAGTGCCGCTTCTCCCCCAGCACATCTGATCAGTTTCATTCTCTGATTGATTAAACGTGGGGATGGCTTATCTTTCTCCATAACCAATTAAAATAGAACATCTTGTTTACTTAATGTGGGGGATGGTTTCTCTTCTTGCTGCCTGTTCATATACTTAGCAGGGGGTAAAAGCCAGCCCAGAAGTCTCCTCAGTACTTAAACAGAGGCGACTTGCATTGGTTGGAATGGGTCTGTGTGGAAACATAAGCCAAGAAGGCTGCCCGTTGCTTCTCCTTTTCATTCTGCATGATTGTTAATGGGCAGAGTGCAGAATTCCAGGGGCTCAGTAAGCAGACTTTTCAGTTGCATTTCTTCTTAGAAATGGAATAATGACTAGAAAGGATGAAAAGAAAATTGTTGAAAAGCAGCCTTGCCTTTATAAAATCTGAAGCATAAATTAGATTGTTACAAATACATTTGCATGATAACTGCACGGTGATTGGAGATTCTGCAGAGTGTTTAATATATTGAAGCTACTTATAGTATGTGAAATAAATGCTAACTTCCTCGACTGATATATTTTTTCTTCTATTTCTGAACATTGGGTGAAAGAAACGTGCTAAAAGTTAAGTGCCCAAAAGTCTTTAATTTTTTTAAGTTAATTCTTATATCGCAAGCGGGGCTTCCCCGGTGGGTCGGTCAGCGGTGCAGAATCTGCCTGCCAATGCAGGAAACATAGGCTCGACTCCTGGGTCAGGAGGGTCCTCTGGAGAATGGAATGGCAACCCGCTCCAGTGCTCTTGCCGGGGAAATCCCATGGAGGAGCCTGGCGGGCTACAGTCCATAGAGTCTCAAAAGAGTCGGACACGACTGAGCGACTCAACAGCTACCCCAATCCCAAGCGAAGGATGTTCTCTTTTCACTTCTGTGTAAAATGTTGCCTTTCCCTTTGTTCTTATCAGCTGGATTTATTTTATTCCTGGAAGGCAAGCCTTCATTTTCAGAAATGAGTGCTTCAAAAGTCTTAATACATCTCTTTTTTGTCTTTTTTTTTTCAGCCAAGGAAGCAAGGATAAATGACTCCACGACAGGTCCTAGCCATGTGGCCAGCTCCCTCACCAAAAAGCAATTAAAAAAAACAAAGCAAACACATAGTATTTGCACTTTGTACTTTAACTGTAAATTCACTTTGTAGAAATGAGATATTTAAATAGACGGCTTTAATCTGTGAAAATGGACGGGCTGGCTTCAGAAAATTAATCACATACAATGTATGTGTCCTTCTTTGACCTTCAAAATCTGTAGCTGGTGGAGATGTATTTTGAGTGGATTTAAGCTTGGCTCCTTCACCCCACACGTGTTAACTGACAGTAGCCTTGCCGAGGCGCCCTGGCTCCAACTGGTGCCTCCTGCTGACGGAGCTGTCCCTAGCAGTCCCGCCGGGTTGGCCTTGCCGGGGATCTGCTGTCCTGGCGGCATCGCTGAACCTATGTGGGCAGCCCCACGGCTCCGCAGACGTTTGTAGTCGACTGCTGACCCCGTCCTGGGTTTGCTCGCTTCTTGGGGTTTTACGTTAGCTTGTTGGTTTTCCTTCCCGAGTTCCTGCTCAAGCAATGAGTTATCCAGTCACTAGCACAGTCTTCACCGGTGGTGCCCTGGTAGAAGAGGAGATATTTCAAACTCTTCTTGATATGCCTGTTTTTCCATTGTGAGCTTCTGTTTGAGTTTTGCCTTGGGCTCGGATTATCCACGCTGTAAATGCTAGAGAATTCTGCCTGCCTTCCTGAGGCAGCGTGGAGGGGCCCAATGTTCAGAAAAGTAAATTTAATCACGATCTTGCCCAGCCAGCCAAACATGCTTGTCAGCCTTCTTCTCTTACGCCTGGCCCCTGTCCACCCGGCCCTGGTCAGCCCCGGGGCTCAGGGAGGGAAAGCTGCCGCTTGAGCACGTGGCAAGCGGCCTCCTTGAAGAAGGCGTGGCCAGGCGTGGCTGCGACGGGCGCTGGTCCTGGCAGCTGGGGCAAAGGCCTGGGAATGCCCGCCTGCCTTCTTTCCTGGTGTCCGGGCCTCGAGGACGGGCCACTGGGAGATTCACCCGAGAGGGGCTGGACAGGGTGGGGGTGAGCCGGCTGCCCCCGTCGGGGCTGGAGCCCCGCCTCCGTGCTGTGCCCACGGGCTCCCTGGAGTGGAGTGGAGTGACAGACTGTGACGCTGCCTCAGCTCGAGCTTTAGGTTTGGAAAAAAGTCCTCTTGGCCCCAGATCCCCCGACACACAGCCTGTTGATCTGTCTCGACAATTTTCATGAAGAAGTTTCCTGCAGCCTCTCGTTTAAATTGCGGGAGAGTCAAAGTGGAACCTTGGAGCCTCAAAACCAGCCCCCCTGTGTCACCATTGTTTAAGAACAGTTATGATCCTAACTTTATTGGATAATCTTTTATATTTCTGAACTTTGAATTTAATCATTTCTTAGATTAAAATAAAATATGCTATCAAAACCTTAGCCTCTTGCTTCATGCTAAAGGTGTCTACTGTTGGGAGGCAAGACAGGGATGCTGGGCTGGGGGAGGTGGACCCGGGTGCTGCCCCTCGGGCCGTGGGACTCGGGGTAAGAGCCTTGGGGGCTCCAGCCTCCTGCTCTCAAGCAAGATGACAAGTGGCAGCGTGCACCCTGGTGCAGGCACGGGTGTCCACACGAGAAGGGTGCAGGCTGGGGCAAAGGGCCACGTGCTCATCCCCAGGATGGGAAGCAGCCGTCCAGGCACGAGAAACCGAGGCTGGAGGGCTTCTGTGCTGCCGGATGCTGGGCGGACCACAGAGGAGGCAGAAGTGCACCCGTCTTGATTAAAGCTGACGGGGCTCACATCACAGCTGCGGAAGCCCTGGCGGGGTTTGGTCGCCAGCCCCCCGTCCTCGGTTAGACTCTCTGCGTCTCCTACCGCAGTGGGGGCTGTGTCCCTCGGCTTTGCTGAGATGTAACTGGCACGCAGGGCTGTGAAGGGGAAGACACACGGCGCGATGGTGTCCCTTCCATATGCCGCAAGTTTAGAGAGCATCCAGTCTCTCACATGGCTACCAAAGAAAGGTTGCTTTTCCCCCCTAGTGATGAAAGCTTTCGGGATCTACTTTCTGAGTAGTTTTCAAATACACCAATCAGCTGCGTTAACTGGGCTGACACGGTGTGGTCCGCACAGCAGCCTGTTGGCTGGCCGTGATCCTCTAGGGCTCTCTCTTCCCTCCCAGGAAATCTCCCCTCGGCTGCACTGTTTCTTTCTCTGCTTGGAAAAGTGTCATCTTTGCAAAACTCAACCTTAGCATTTCAACTGTGCAATCAAGGTGCTACTGGGAAGGAGTTAAGGGGAAGCTGCCAGGAAGCACTGCTTGATGGGGTGGCGTTTGTACTGGTTCCGGAGCAGGAGCGAGAGGACGAGTGTCCAAGAAGGCGTAGAGCCTGAACAAAGGCAGGTAGGCTGGAGGGGCGAGGGGGCCGCGGAGGCAGTGGGCCAGCACCTCAGGGCTGGAGCAGATGGTTCTTATTGCTAACTATTAAGACTCTAAATGAGAAACAGAGATGGATTCCCTCCCGTACCTGGCGCAGCTGATCTGGTGACAGATGCCTCCCTCCCCCAAGGCCCTCCCCTTCTTCTCATGGTGAAAAATGCTCTCCTGCCTCCTTGTCAAAAATCGCCAAGTGGAAGATTATTTAAAAGTGCACCGGCCAACTCATAAATCACGCCCATGAAAGTCACAACTGGAATTTTCTAAAGTTATCAAGATGGAAGGTGTCAGCTTTTTTCTAACCCATGTGCAGAAATGACTGACATCATCAGAAGCTGCCAAGTGGACATCAGATCATGTAAACAACAGAGCAGGGCCGGAGGGAAAGTGAGGGGGAGAGAAAGTGAGGGGGAGAGAAGGTGAGGGGGAGAGAAGGTGAGGGGGGGAGAGAGAGTGAAGGGGAGAGAGAGTGAGGGGGGAGAGTAAGATGCTCGTGGGCGGTGGTGATGGTGGTGAAAACGGTGCTAAGGAGGAGGATGACGGTGCTGCTGCTGGTGGTGACGATGGTGATGGTGGTCACGGCGCTGATGGTGCTGACGGTGACGGCGATCATGGTGATGGTGGTGGTTATGGTGATGGTGGTGATTGAGATGGTGATGAGGGTGGTGGTTAGATGATGGTGATGGTGATGGTGGTGATCAGGGTGATGGTGATGGTTGTCATGGGGATGATGGTGATGGTGATCAGGGTGATAGTGGTGGTTATGATGATGGTGGTGATGGTGATGAGTGTGGTGGTTAGATGATGGTGATGGTGATGGTGGTGATGGTGATGGTGATGGTGGTGATGGTGATGATCAGGGTGATGGTGATGGTTGTCATGGGGATGATGGTGCTGATGGTGATGGTGATCAGGGTGATAGTGGTGGTTATGATGATGGTGATGATGGTGATGAGGGTGGTGGTTAGATGATGATGATGGTAATGGTGAGGATGGTGATGGTGGTGGTGATTATAATGATGGTGATGATGGTGATCAGGGTGATGGTGGTAGAGATGATGGTGGTTTTGATGGTGGTTTTGATGGTGGTGCTTTTCTCCCCAGTACCATATACTACCACAGAGGCTTAGAGAAGGAAATGGCACCCCACTCCAGTATTCTTACCTGGAAAATTCCATGGACGGAGGAGCTGGCAGGCTACAGTTCAGAGGTCACAAAGAGTCAGACAAGACTTAGTGGGTGGAGCACAGCACAGCCACAGTGGCCACAATTTTTGAAGCATTTTTGATTAATTAGATGCTTAGGTGTCTTTGTATTTCTTCACTCTAAAAAGCTGTATTAGCTACTTTTTTACTACAAAGCTGTAAACAAACCACCCCAAAACTCCAGTCTAGCCTACCCCTGTCTGTTCTTATCACTCTCTGCATATGGGCTGGGCTGGCGGGGCTCTGCTGGGCCGACCTCGAGCCTCACCACTGCTCCAGGATGAGGGGCCACTGGGGTGTGTCTCTGCATGGCTGCGGCTGAAGCACGGTACGATTTACCCGGCTGTGAGCACGTTTCAAACCTCATCTGTCTGCTCGCATCTGTGAACCACCCCTGGGCTCCGAGCGGGTCCCCAGGCTCAGCCTCCCAGCCCCTTGGGTCTGCTCTGCTGTCTGTAGAGCAGAGTCTTGTCCTGGGCACCAGCCAGAGGGTCAGTATGTCATCAGGGACCAGGCAAAACTGAGGGCAGAGGCACGCGGCACACTTTGTGTTCTGTCTGAACTGCGCTCATCTCACAAGCTAGTAAAGTGATGCTCTAAATTCTCCAAGCCGGCTTCAGCAATATGTGAACTGCAAACTCCCAGATGTTCAAGCTGGTTTTAGAAAAGGCAGAGGAACCAGAGATCAAATTGCCAATATCCGCTGGATCATGGAAAAAGCAAGAGAGTTCCATAAAAACATCTATTTCTGCTTTATTGACTATGCCAAAGCCTTTGACTGTGTGGATCACAATAAACTGTGGAAAATTCTGAGAGAGATGGGAATACCAGATCACCTGACCTGCCTCTTGAGAAATCTGTATGCAGGTCAGGAAGCAACAGTTAGAACTGGACATGGAACCACAGACTGGTTCCAAATAGGAAAAGGAGTACATCAAGGCTGTATACTGTCACCCTGTTTATTTAACTTCTATGCAGAGTACATTACGAGAAATGCTGGACTGGAAGAAACACAAGCTGGAATCAAGATTGCCGGGAGAAATATCAACCTCAGATATGCAGATGACACCACCCTTATCGCAGAAAGTGAGGAAGAACTAAAGAGCCTCTTGATGAAAGTGAATGAGGAAAGCGAAAAAGTTGGCTTAAAGCTCAACATTCAGAAAACGAAGATCATGGCATTTGGTCCCATCACTTCATGGAAAATAGATGGGGAAACAGTGGAAACAGTGTCAGACTTTATTTTGGGGGGCTCTAAAATCACTGCAGATGGTGATTGCAGCCATGAAATTAAAAGACGCTTACTCCTTGGAAGAAAAGTTATGAGCAACCTAGATAGCATATTGAAAAGCAGAGACATTACTTTGCCAACTAAGGTCTGTCTAGTCAAGGCTATGGTTTTTCCTGTGGTCATGTATGAATGTGAGAGTTGGACTGGGAAGAAGGCTGAGTGCTGAAGAATTGATGCTTTTGAACTGTGGTGTTGGAGAAAACTCTTGAGAGTCCCTTGGACTGCAAGGAGATTCAACCAGTCCCTTCTGAAGGAGATCAGCCCTGGGATTTCTTTGGAAGGAATGATGCTAAAGCTGAAACTCCAGTACTTTGGCCATCTCATGTGAAGAGTTGACTCACTGGAAAAGACTCTGATGCTGGGAGGGATTTCGGGCAGGAGGAGAAGGGGACAGCAGAGGATGAGATGGCTGGATGGCATCACGGACTCGATGGATGTGAGTCTGAGTGAACTCCGGGAGATGGTGATGGACAGGGAGGCCTGGCGTGCTGCAATTCATGGGGTCGAAAAGAGTCAGACACGACTGAGTGACTGAAACGGACTAAACTGAACTGAACTGAGTCCCATTCAGTCGGCAGCCGCTGAATTTCCCTGACCACGGCGTCTCTGCTTTGTGTCCCTTCTTCAGAGTTTGACCTAGTCACTTGCTGTCCAGGATGGGAGGGAGGGGAGGCTGCTGGGGGCGGGAGGGAGTGTCCCGCAGGCCCCGTCCGCCCTCTGACCCTGAACGGCTCTCGGTGTTTACTGCAAGTCCCCCCACCCCCAGCATGAAGTAAAAGCCCCCTTTCTGCCTGTTTTCTCTGGACAGCTGAATGCTTGCTGAGTTCTGATAAAATTGACCAGTTAATTCAGTTCATATGTGTTTCATAGCAGAAAGATTTCATACACCTTGTTATTAATATTTTACCTTCACAACCAAGATTTGACTTCCCTCAGCTGAAGGTATGCTCAGTCAACAGATTGTTGCTTTGTTTAAAAAATGGATTTTTGTACTCCCAACCAGACTGCGTGTTGCCTTCCAGTCTACTGCGGCTGTTGTAGTTCAGAGAAGTGCCATTTTACTCCTTAAGATCTTGTAAGTGCGCCCGGGGAACCACCTTGAATGTTTCAGTTTAAATATACATATTCATGATGCTGTGAGTATTAGACCAGAAAAGCTGTTTCATTACTTAAAATGTGTCCAACTCTGCTTTTTCATCTAAGAAAATGGTCTTTCTAATTTGGTGAGCAATGTTATTAACTGAGCCCTGTTATAATAAAAGAAACATATTTCTAGAAGTTAGATAAAGTGAATAATTGAAATGTGTTTTGGAAAGGGTGTGGGAGCGGTTGGTGGTGCTGAGCGACCTGGAGTGGCTTCTGCCAGCAGCTCCTGGGCTCCCCCACGCTGCCGCTGCTTCTGTGCGTGCGAGCTCAGCCACCTGAGCCGTTGCTGGCTCTTTGCAACCCCGCGCACTGGAGCCTGCTAGGCTCCCCTGTGTGCGGCTTCCGGAGGCAGGAATATTGGTGTGGGTGGCCACGCCCTCCTCCAGGGCATCTTCCCAACCCAGGGATCGAACCCACGTCTCTTTCATCTCCTGTGTTGGCAGGCGGTTCTTTTCCATTAGCACCACCTGGGAAGCCCGACTCTGTGCTCAGTGAGCCTTAAATGCAAGTCCCCCCACCCCCAGCTTGGGAAACAGGAATGAAGTGGACGCGGAACGTACCCACAGCCGTGCTGGCGTTCATGCCTGTGAGGAACGGCTGTTCCCTCTGGTGACCCCACAGTCCCTGACATTTCCTGACCTGGAGCAAACCAGAAACACTGCTCCTGGGGGATGGAAGCCGCCTAAATGTGCTCGTGTCTATCTCATCGGGTCCTCGGAGCAGAGCCTGTGACCGGAGCAGGTCTCTTCACCACAGCACAGAGTGATCACACGAAAGCCTCAAAGACTGTCGCTGGGCTGGTGAAAACGGTCCTGTTGTGCCATCAACACGCTAAAGAATCACTAGGTTTGACGTCAGAGTCTGTCTTCCGTTTCGTCCCTTTCTCTCTAACGCTCCTTCCAGCTGCTTCTGACTTTTCCTAACGTGTTCGCCTGGAAGATCCGTGTATCTGATGAAATCCTGAGACGTCAGCTATGTCCTGTCATCATCGTGCTCTCAAGACATGGTCCAGGGAAGGGAAAATGGGAGCTGGATGGAGTTGGCACCTTTGGTGATGAAGCTTTTCAGAGACCAACGCCCACTTCGGTCCCTGGCACGGCGAGCAGCGATGCCCCCTCTCTGCAGCGCCTCCAGGTCTGGGCCCAGTCACCACGCCTTTCTCAGGCCACAGCGCAGAGTCTAACCGCGGAAACAAGCCTGCACTTCGGTAAATCAGGGTGACTCTTCCGTCACCCAAACGTGAACAGTTCCACCTTTCCCCCCAAACCTGAAACAATCATTTCCAAATGTGCTGTTTTTATTTGCTTTTGTGTTGGGGAGCTAGGCGGTAACTCACTGTAGCTCCCTAAGGGCTGCTGAGAATTCCTTTACTTGTAAATTTTGAGATGAACACATCCATCTGTTATTTCTCCTTTAAAGTTTGAAAATCCACGTGCCAAGTACAGGATACAGTTCTAGGCACCATAGGTCATATTTGTAAGAACATCATTTATGAATCTAAACCAGGTCACGATGGCCACCATCTGAAAACCTCAGACTCCACAAAGGATTGTCTGTAGGCCACAGTTCACATCAAATAAAACCTTCATGATGAATGATTCCTCCTCAGTCAGTTTACTTCCATTGTCTTCACTTATCTTCTTCACAGACTCTTTTCTTAGCTCACAGCAACGGTCACCTTTTGATTTTTCTACTTTTCATATTCTTACTGAGACACAAGCATGTCGTTTACTAAATTTGCAGTGGGCTTGCTATTTTTCATGTTATTTAGGTTTTCGTGACTGAAAACATGTAAACTAGCTCATCTTTTTGTCAAATGCTAAACAAGTACATTTTCCAGAGTTTCTTCTTGGGAGAGTGGGGCACGGAGTCTGTGTTCCATCTTGCTGATAAAACGCATGTTGACTTTAAAATGAATATCGATCACATAATTAAAGCCTGGAGAGGAAGCCCTTTCACCAGTCCCAGCTGGTCCACTGGTCACCTCCAGGCTGCTGACAAGTCCATCCTTCTGGCAGTGGGCCCAAAGGACCCTTCTCTGATTATAGACTGGATGCAGTTGCAACCCGTTAAACCATGTCTGACTGGGATGCTTTCTCTTGAACCGGGCTCACACGCCTGAGCGCAAGGTGGACCCTGGCCACTCGGCCTCTCCTGGTTTCGGACCTAAGTGCTCCCGTGGGGGCCCCGCCACCTGCTGCCCTCCGCCTGCCTCTCTCTCATCAGTCGCAACGTTTTCTTCTTTGTCGTGTTTCTAGAGCCGCAAGCGGGGCAGAGCAGAGCTCCGTCCATGTGTCCAAGTGCTAGGGTGAATCGTGCCCTTTCCTAGCGAGCCGCGGAGGCCGGGGCCTTCCTGCAAGGGGCCGCTGACTTGGGTGGGGGCGAGTTGAACTCGCGCTTTGTTCCAGGAGTCTGTGACCTTGGGCAGGGTTCCCAGCGGCTCTGAGCATCTGTATCCTCCCTGGAGAAGAAGAGTGTTAATGTCTGGCCCACAGGAGCACAGAGCAGCCTCTCCGGGGGCAGGGCCGGTGCTGTCCCGTCCACACGTCCACTTCCTCCCTCCTCCGGCAGGAAGGCCCTGATTTTCTGCCATCCGCCCCCACCCCGAGACCCCCGGCAGACGCCAGCCTCTTCCCAGCCACTGCACGCCTTCCTCGACTGCCCCCTCCCAGTGCCCTCTGCCCAGGCCCCTTCACGCTGTCTCCTCCTCGGTCACGTCTGCTGCAGATGTTTTGGAGACCCTGCGTCCCTGCTGGTGGCTCCCGAGCCCTTGAGGCCACGGTCACAGCTTCTGCTCCTCTCGACTCGAGGGAACCACAGGAATTGCCTTCTGGTCCTGCAGACGGGCAGGCTTCTTCTGGCCTCTCTCGGGCCTTAGCTCCCCTCTCGGCTCAGGGCAGAATCTCTTCTTTGTCCTCAGAACTGCCCCCGTGCGAACGGCCTCAGCCTCTGCAGCATGCTCTGTGAACTTGCCAGGCGGATCCCCGGAGCTGAGCGAGCCCAGACTTGGACCCGTGCCAGGGCCCAGGCAGCGGGGTGTGTCTGGAGACTAAGAAAATCAGTCCATGTGGCATCCCCTTCGATGATGCTGGGCCCGTTGGTGTCAGCGCCACCTCGATCTTCTGCAGGAGGATTTCACAGCTTCTTCTGGGCCTGCCTTCAACCCCTCCAGCCCCCCACCTTCCCCGATGCCCAGCACGCCCTTCACAAACCCAGCTGCACACTTCCCCACCCCGAAGCCATGATGGGAGGCTTTCTCTTTCCCACTCTCGGACCCCTGGGCCGACGTCCTTCTCCCCACTCGTGGTGGGGCGGGGC
>SJYC01132028.1:0-58229 GCA_006408675.1 Madoqua kirkii
TTTTATTACTTATCTGCTTTTTGAAGACTTAATTATTTTAATACTTACAGAATTATTCAAGCTTTTAATTCTCGTAGATCTCTTCTACACATTATATGTTCTCAGGAATTTGGCCATTTCAACTCAGATTTCAGAATCATAAGAATATAGTTGTTGATAGTGTTGCTATTATCTTTTTAATTTCTCTTTAGAAGAGGGACCTCTTTTCACTCATAGTGTTATTTATTTGTCTCTTCCTTGTCTCTTCCTTCTCCTGATCTCCTTTGTGGAGTTTTTATCTTCATGTATTCCAGTTCTGGATTCTTGGATCCCTCACCTGACTTTCGTGTTTCTACAATATATTCCCAGTTCTAGTCTCGCCTCTGGATTATGAACACCAGCCTCCTGCAGGGTCCTCCATCTCTCTTTCTCCTTGGGCTGGGATTTTCCTGGTTCATTTTGGATCAGACACTTCCCACTATTGCAGGAATATGCTCTAAGCCAATCCTGTCTCAGTCAGAAAACACACTCAGGATAGAACCAAGCAAGTCTCTGAGTCTTGGGAGCTCCTTTCCATCTTTTCCCGACTTGTCTGCCCCTCATGCGGTAGCCCGGCCTCTGGAGCTTTGAATTCTCTACGTTGCTATCGCCTGTGCCTGGCCAGGGTTCAGACCCGCCCGTGCTTCCTCCTGGCCTTCATCTACTTAGCTATCATCCAGCCACCCCTGGCACCCTCAATCTTGAAAATAGCCCGCTCCCTTCTCTTCCTCTATTTTGCCCCCCAACTTTTTGTGTGTGTAAGGAGATGTGAGCCACTGAGACAGAGACCAGATGAGTCCAGAGGGAAAAAGGGAAGGACAGGTAATGGGAATGGGTGCTTGAAAAGTGTTTTCCTGACACTGAAAGTAACAGTCTGAGGCTGAGACTTGGGATTGACTGTTCTCTGTCAGTCTTCTCATGGAACATTAGCAGCCATTGTGTCTGTACTGGGCCTCCCAGGTGGCTCAGTGGTAAAAAATCCTGCCAATGCCAGAGACATGGGTTCCATTCCTGGGTCAGGAAGATCCCCCGGAGAAGGATCCGTGGGGCTGCAAAACAGTTGGACATGACTGAGCGTCTGAGTGTGGTATGTCTCTACTTAAAAGTAGGTAGAATCATTTTAATACAAAAATGAAAAATTTTAATGAAACAATCTTTTGAAATTTTCTGACATATTTTAAGTGGATTTTTCGTTCTGCATCATGTACTTTCTACCTAATCTCTGACATGCCACTCACTCACATCTAAGAAATACGAGATACTGTACTGCCTGGTGACTGGATAAGCCTCTCTGGCTGTCTGTGTGCCCAGAGTTTCCTTACAATTTTCTAATACCTGCACTTCATCTTGTATGGCTTAGTACCCATGTGACAACAGCAGTCAGGCTGTTTTAAAGTGACTGTGATAGTTATTCTGTAATTTTTCCCCCATTTTTTTCCATTCATAAATTGGCAAAGGATCTCATCAGTCAAAGCCTCAGAAAGAAAATTCTCTAATTCTTTTAAACTGTTTAAACAAAGGCTATGTCATTTTTAATCTCCTATGTGGGGATCAATGCTAAACGGAATAAACAGATACTCTCCCTGAAGAAAATTGATATCAAATGCACCTAAAAATTCATCTGTTTGGTATCAATCATTTGCTTAATTATCACCATCTTTGGGGCTTTTTGAATTAGAGACAAGACCAGAGTGTGACAGAGAATATAGAAGGTGCCCTTTGTTCCTTGAGTTAAGGGCCTTTCCGCAGTCTCTCTCCCTCTTATTTGTTACATCTAACAATCGGGAGGTGAATATGCTTAATAGGCTTTGTCTGTGAAAAGCTTCATTTCTTTTTTCTGAAGGAAGCTATAGCTTTGGACTTGTCTCCTCATGCACTCCACCTTTTGACAGCACTGAGCCTTCATTTAGGAAAGAAGTTTAATTAATGCCCTTGGATACACTGTTAACCTTTGAAATGGTTTCCTGATGCATGGAGGCCCTTCCTCTCCTGCCAGGAATTGATTTTAGAAATGGCCCTGCCTCCTTATGCTTTGAGATTCAGAGAAAGGAAGAGACCATGCGAAGTGTAGCAAGGCTGGTATAGGAGCCCCACGAAGTACAGCGATGAAGTGTTTGCATCCGTATCTGGAAAATACAGATCACTGAAAACGTGGGAAATCCACTACAAAGACAGATGATGGTCTTATGAAGAGGTTATAATATCATCCCACTGGAACAGAACCACAACCCTGAAAACACCAGGCAAGTTTCAAAGAAACTAAAGAAAGGCCCTCAAATTTCTAGTAAGATAATAAAGTGGTTTTGTTTTTTTTTTAATGGCATAGATGATGGAGACACAGAGTAGGGAAGGAAGGACACAACTTTTAGGCTGGAAATTTTATTGTATTTTCCTGGCATGGCTCCCAGAGTCCTTGGCAAAGAAAAGGATGCCAAAGAGTTATTCTTCAGAGGCTTTTTTCTATTAATGTAGTTATTATTCAATGTACAGTTGTTTAATGGGACAGATGTTATTTAATTAACTGCTATTGTAGAAAAGTGATTTTTTTTTCCCCAAAGTGGAAGCAGTGTTTGGGGGCAAAGGGTGTGGTGAAAAGTACTGCAGAAGATTCTTCGTGTCTGTGCTTGCTTACTTCAGTAGTAACTCTTGGTATAATTAAACTACTGTGGCCCTCAATTTGATCCATGCGTCAGGAAGATTCCCTGGAGGAGGAAATGGCAAACCACTCCAGTATGCTTGCCTGAGAAATCCCATGGACAGAGAAGCCTGGTGGGCTACAGCCCACGGGGTCACAAAGAGTCAGGCATGACTTAGTGACTAAACACACACACATACAAACACATGTGTTTCCATGGTAGCACAGTCAATGGAGACACCACAATTTTGTCATCTCAATTACCACCTTCAGAAGAAGACCCTATTGGTTGGTTTGCATGGAAGTTACCAAAAACACAATCTGCCACTGACAAAAAATAAATGAAACTCTGTTCTCAGTTATATTGTTATCACTTCAGGTTTTTTTGAACTTCACTTATGGAACCTATTTGTCTTTTATATCAATGATACAGGTTGCTTATTGAATTAATAAGGACCAAGCAATAAAGATCTGAGGAGAATTTGGAGCCCACTGAACTATAAGACAATCCCATTTTCTCAGTCAAATTGCTAAGTGTTACACTATTGCCTAATGAGAAATACCACTGCACCGTGTTTCCCCTCCAAAACCAAATTAGGAAACAGGGGTACGCTTGAGGCTATGTTACGTACCCTCACAGGTTTAGCTGACATAGCACATTGTGAGGAAAATGTTGAAAACTGGCTAGCAGTGACTAGGCCAGTGCCTCCAGCCCCATCAGTCCTCACTAACTGGGAGCCCCAGGGAGCCCTCTGGTAACAGGCCACTCCTCTGCTGGGGAGGATCACTCAGCCAAGTGCTGCTCTGGCGTGCGTGTGCTTGGCAAGGTCTGTTCAGAGGAGCGCAGCCCAAGAGATGTGGCCTGGCCAAAGGCTGTTCACATGTGGTTCTAAGAACATTTGAAAGCCAAGTGAGTTACACCCAATATCTTATTTCTCTGGTATGGCTACAGAACAATAGTGTCCTGGAACATAAAACTTTCGGCTCTCAGTAATAACAAGATTTTATTCTTCCCCAAGTGTTCCCAGATTTTATTTTCGTAGGTACTAGAGGGGACTTCCCAGCGGCATTAGTGGTAAAGAATCCACTTGCCAATGCAAGAGACGCTAAAGACACAGGTTTGACCCCTGGGTTGGGAAGATTCCCTGGAGTAGGAAATGGCACTCCACGCTAGTATTCTGGTCTGGAAAATTCCACGGGCAGAAGAGCCTGCAGGGCTATAGTCCATGGGGCAGCAAAGAGTCAGACATGATTGAGCACACACACACAGAGTAGGTGTTTAACACAGGTAGATTGAAACTTTGGGCTTTATCCTTGCAGCTGAGTCAGCAAATCCTTTGCACACTGACCTTTAGGCAGCAGTGCCAGGCTCATCCATGTGCGAAGGTGTGATGCTGAATAGGAAATGGAGCTGTTCCTGGGGCTCTCACGGAGGAAGGGAGTTTTTCATTGTGGCTTATCATTTGTTCATAGTACAGGCTCACTTCTATATGAACAAAGTATTCATTAGGAAAATTGAGAAATGAATGACTTACAAGACACTGTGAATATAAATATTATGCCCTTTTTAACTGACAAGTGAAATGAGGCCAGGAAAGATGAAGTACAGTCGCACAGGCCACACGGTCAGTGACAGAAGCACACTTCGAAAGTTTTGCTTTTGAATCCCCGTCAGCATTCACCTTCTACATCAGGGACCACTTTTCCTTCTCTTGGCTTCAACGTTGACTAATTGGGGTCCTTTGAGAAGAAATTTCTTTAAAGATAGGAGAATTGGAGAGCCTCAGGAAACATTCTCTTTCATAAATCTTGATTTCAAATTAAGAGAAGCTGCTATGAAAGCCACAAAGAAAATGACATGTGGTTAATTAAGCATGTAAACTAACCAAAGAGATGGGTAGCCACGTTAATAGAATATTAGCCGTCATGGCCGATTTGTGAAACTTTAACATTTATATGACAGAATTACAAATGAGGCAACAAGAATTACCTCTTTTTGCAGTGATGATGGTGTATGAAAGGCAGGTACACTCCAAAGACACTGGAATATAATTTAGATTTCTAGCTAACATCCTTCATACTCAGAAAATCTACAAAATGCTTTCAAAAGAATGATTTAAACAGACAGGGAGAATGAACACTTTCTCTAAAAATATGTCTCTATGTTCTGAGCATATTTCCACAGCCTTAGTATTGGAATGCTATTCAGATGACAAGTTTATGTATGTACATATAACAAAAGATTCATTGTTGAAATGCACCAAAATTAGAGATGGAACTGAAGCTCAACAAAAATTAGCCACTTTTCTATATAAAACTGGCATTTCTAGGGATAGGTTCATATTTGTGATATATTTGATACCATCTAACAAAATTCTAAGAGGAAATGGAAACCTTCTCCAATATTCTTGCCTAGGAAATCCCATGAACAGAGGAGCCTGGTGGGCTACAATCCATGGGATTGCAAAGAGTCAGACACGACTTAGTGACTAAATAACAACAACAAAATTCTACCTATAGGCCTTAACACCCAAATTCCCAACCCACTAAGATACTACAGCAACAACTAATCTTGCATTTCTTTTTACAGTCCTTTGCTTAAATATTGTATAGCATAAGAAACTATTGACAAAAATAAACTAAAACCAAGTATTTTAGGGTCAGGTGAGGAAGAGTGGAATTGAATTTTTATGATCCACTTTACCTAAAAACCATTTAGGAGCCACTTAATAATGTTTGTTCAGCGTTCAATTCATAGGCTGTGTTAGGAAATATCTCATAGAGAGAGGATGCATGAAGGTCTGGATAACAGAGGTCAAGTGAAGTCATATTTTCCTCCATCACTGGGAAAATGACAACAGTGACTGCAAGATCCAGGCTGTCAACAAACCAGCGCTTCTGGAAATCTCTCCATAAGCATGAAAGTTCACACACACATGAAACCCATACATAGACCATCCCTCGGAAGAGTTGTCTTCTTGGTCCAGAGGACCCATGTTTGGTCAGACCTGAGAAATACCACAAAAGCTCCTAAAAACAGAACTTCAGAATTACAATGAAATATGTCTATAAAGACTATGATTCGAACTTCCCTGGTGGTGCAGTGGTAAGAATTCGCCTACCAATGCAGTGGACACAGGGTCAATACCTGGTCTGGGAAGATTTCAGATACTGCAGAACAGCTAAGCCCACAAGCTGCAACTACTGAAGCCTGTGCCCAACCTGGAGCCCATGCTCTGCAACGGGAGAAGCGACCACAATGAGAAGCCCCTGCTTGCCACAACTAGAGAAAGACCAAGTGCAGCAATGAAGACCAAGCACAGCCAAAAATAAATTTAAAAATTTTAAAGAGTATGATCCCACTTTCCTATAATTTATACTAGGATCCTACCTGCTCTAATGTCCATTCTTATGCTTCACTTCCTTCTCTGTGTTCCTCATGCCAAGCAGAGATATACAATTATCTTTGAGAGTCCCCGGTTCTAGATTATTTCCTTGGGGGAATGAAAGGAATGAAAAATGGAAAGTGACAAAGGACAGAGATATGTCAATATGCAGTAGACATATTGTTCTATGCACCATCCATGTTATTGACGCTGAAACAGAGCCACACAGCATTTCATACGCAGCAACTGCAAATCCCCGTGTTGCATATGCTCTGTGAGCAGAGTCATCTTGGTCTTCAAAAGTCTGTGTGTGATGTTTAGTTCCTGTGGGCTGGTTCTATCTAAAATCTCTTAATTTTACTCATGGAACTGATAACATGCATTGTTGTATTCTATAAAATGTTTGTTGTTTAGTGGGAGCCGAATTCTGTGAATATCTTATGTTCTTAATTCTCCTTGTTGTTGCTCAGTCACTAGGTCAGGTCTCACTCTTTGTGAGCCCATAAACTGCAGCGTGCCAGGCTTCCTATCCTTTACTATCTCCCAGAGTTTGCTCAAACTCAAGTTCATTGAGTCAGTGATACCATGCAAGCATTTCATCCTCCGCCAGCCCCTTCTCCTTTTGCCCTCAATCTTTCCCAGCACTGGGGTTTTTCCCCAATGAGTTGGCTCTTTGCATCAGATGGCCAAAGCACTGGAGCTTCTGGTTCAGCATCAGTCCTTCAAATAAATACCCAAGGTTGATTCCTTTAGGATTGACTGGTTTGATTTCCTTGCTGTCCAAGGGACTCTCAAGAGTCTTCTCCAGCACCACAGTTCAAAGGCATCAATTCTTTGGCACTCAGCCTTCTTCAGTGGCTCAACTCTCATGTCTGTACATGACTACTGGAAAAACCATAGCTTTGACTATCGGGACCTTTGTTGGCAAAGTGATGTCTCTGCTTTTTAATACACTGTATGGGTTGGTCATAGCTTTTCTTCCAAGGAGCAAACATCTTTTAATTTCATGGCTATGTCACCATCTACAGTGATTTTGGAGCCCAAGAAAATAAAATTGGTCAGTTTCCACTATTTCCCCTTCTATTTGCCATGAGTGATGAGACTGGATGCCATGATCTTAATTTTGTGAATGTTGAGTTCCAAGCCAAGTTTTCACTTTCTTTCAGCCTCACCAAGAAGCTCTTTAGTTCTTTGCTTTCTGCCATTAGAGTGGTATCATCTGCATATCTGAGGTTGTTGATATTTCTCCCAGCAGTCTTGATTCCAAGCTTGAGATTTATCCAGCCCAGGATTTCACATGATGTACTCTGCATAGAAGTTAAATAAACAGTGATAATATACAACCTTGCCATACTCCTTTCTCAATTTTGAACCAGTCAGTTGTTCCATGTAAGATTCTAACTGTAGCTTCTTGATCTGCATACAGGTTTCTCAGGAGACAAGTAAGATGGTCTTGTATTTCCATCTCTTTAAGAATTTTCCAGTTTGTTGTGATCCACATAGTCAAAGACTTTAGCATACTCAGTGAAGCAGAAGTAGACATTTTCTGAAATTTCCTTGCTTTCTTTATGGTCCAATGGATGCTGGCAATTTGATCTGTTTCCTGTGCTTTTTCTGAATTCAGCTTGTACATCTGGAAATTGTAGGTATGTGTCCTGCTGAGGCCCAATTCTCCTTGCCCCATAACAAATAAGTGTCTATTTCCTTGAATGCTCTAGCTTTGAGCGCTTGAATTCTATTTATCTTCTACCATAGAAGGCTGATCACTCTTTCATGAATTAGGTTTTAATATATATATATATTATGTACATAATTCCAACTGTCAGTGCTAAGCAAAGGAAATTCTGTATGAATATACACTTTGAAACCAAGCCTTGTAGTATTACAATGTCTCGAGGGATTTATATGTGTGTAACAGCTAACTACAAAGTAAGGTTAGAAAGGTAAGGTAGATTATTGGAAGAAGAAAGATTTATTATTTTATCACTTTCGTTATATATTTTTCAGCATCCAAATGCTGATTTGGATTTGTCTCATGATTTTTAAAAACTAGCAAGTGGTAAATAATATATTAGGAGCATTTGAGAAATTAAAAAGATTCTAGTAGATAATAACTCTTTAAAAGCTCAATTTAATGCCTCTAGAGCACTTACTGATGGATTAATCAGACAATTTTAATCAGTATATTCAATATACATTATTAACACATATTTCTTTAGGATTAACATCATATTTTGCAATTAACACATACAACAACAGCATTTACAATCTGTCTGGTACCCCATTATTAATATCATTTGTAACCTTTACTAAAAAGCTCTTGTCTGAGAGTTTCCCTGGGGCTCAGTGGTAAAGAATCCACCTGCCAGTGCAGGAGCCATGAGTTCAATCCCTGATCTGGGAGGATCCCACGTGCCGTGGAGCAACTTCAGCCCACGTGTCGCCACTACTGAGCCTGTGCTCTAGAGCCCGGGAGTTGCAACTACCGAGCCCGTGTAACCGCAACTACTGAAGCACTCATGCCCTGGAGTTCATTTTTCACAACAAGAGAAGCCGCCACAGTGAGAAGCCAGCATAGCGCAGCTAGGGAGTAGCCCCTACTCACCACAACTAGGGTAAGGCCCACACGTCAGTGAAGATCCAACACAGACAAAAATGGAAAAAAACTCGTCTCATGTCAAAACACTGTTATTATCAGAAAGTAGGCGGGAATTAGAAATTAAAAAGAAGTAATAATGTGTATCTTACCAGAGCACTTGACGTATTTCACTGAAGTTATAAATTCATATTCTAGGCATTACAAAACTTTAAATCACAAATTTCCATGTCTCTTTTTTCACAGCTCTTTAGATGATATGATAAGCTCCTCAAAGACAGCAAGTCATCTGACATAGAAACTGGGACTATGTCTGGCGCAGAGTATGGAAGCAATAACGTTCTTGCTAAACTAACTTAAACCAGTGGGTAAGAGGTTAATTATCGTAAGTAGAGGTGGTAAAATATATCACTATAAAGAAGGCTGAGTGCCAAAGAATTGATGCTTTTGAACTGTGGTGCTGGGGAAAACTCCTGAGAGTCCCTTGGACTGCAAGGAGATCCAACCTGTCAATCCTAAAGGAAATTAACCCTGAATATTTATGAGGAGGACTGATGCTGAAGCTCCAATACTTTGCCCACATGGTGTGAAGAGCTGACTCGCTGGAAAAGACTCTGATGCTGGGATTGAGGGTAAGAGGGAAAGGGGTCAATAGGATGAGATGGTTGGATAGCATCACTGAATCAACGGAAATGAGTTTAAGTAAATTCCAGGAAATGGTGAGAGACAGGGAAACCTGGCGTGCTGCAGTCCATGGGGTGGCAGAGTCAGAGAATCAGACAGGATTTAGCGACTGAACAACAATGTATCAGTACATTCTGGATGAGTGAGTGAATGAATGAACAAACTCCAGAAGCAATTTGACTTTTGTTCCCAACTGTCCCATTAAATCTAGCTGGGACTTACAGTCCATCCCCTGCCCTTGGCAGAACAATGAGGACATTTGTACAACTCGTTTGGTGATGTAGATAATAGAAAGGCCCATGAAAACTTTAAGTAATGAATACAATCTTAGTAATGTAAATTTCCTTTCCTAGGTAATATTGAAAAATTCTGAGCTGATTCAAGTGCAATTTCAGTTCCTCCCTCAACGGCAGCCTGTAGCTAGCAGTGGAGGGAAATTCCTCTCCTGTTTTCACCAGACAGGGTTGGAGGAGGCTGGATCTAAAAGTGACGGGAATCCTCACGCTCTGTACATGGCCGCTGCTGCCACAGGTCTGCTTCGAGCTTTTCAGCCCTGGCTCAGGTTTTAAGGCTGACTTCCTTTTGCAAGTGCTCATGTGTGTTCTCTGATGATTCCTCTGCTGGGCCCCTTCACTTGCCACTCCTGTGACATGGGGTAGTGTCTTTCCTTGAGTCTTCAGCTTTGAAAATCACGCATCCGCTTCTGTTCCCGGGGGTACACCTTTCATCCAGTCACCACTGGGGTCCCTGGTAGGAGAAGCCCTCAGGCAAGATTCGTTTTGAAACGGCATCATCATGACATCCTCTGGCCGAGTAGCCACACCTCTGTTGACTTGCACTGATGGAGATTCATTTTCTTCCCAGATACAGAGTTCTTCTCTTCCACACAAACCTCTTCGACTTTCTTGAGCATAACTGTGGTGCTATGGCCTTTTAACCACAAACTCGTCAAGTTGGCCCTGAAAATATCCCTTAATAACTGTGAACGAAGGGGTGTGACTCCTTAAGGGGAGTGTGGTTCCTGATGCCTTATCGACATAGAAATTTTCCCAATCGTTACTTGACAAAATCCTGTCCCAATCTTACTCAACCTTTCAATATTTTATCTTGGTGAAGAGTCCCTGGGAAAAGACTCAAAATCATGTAAGCAGTTGTCAAATAAAAAGTTTGAACTTTATTTAATCATTTTCATCTTCCAGTTTAATAGACTGCCTAGTCATTAGTCATTAACATAGAACCAGGGACGGCAAATCAATTTCAACTCCTATGCTGACTCTGATCCAGTAATGGAGCACTGAATAGAGGAGACCTAAGCTCTAGGGTGAGAATATCTTTATTGATTAGTGATGCCTGCAAAGGGAACAGGAGTAGAAGATGGGGACATCCCTGTGCCAGGCAGGATCTGTGAGGGCAGATACCCTCATGCTTGTCCTGCCCAGGCTATATTTCCTAACAACATGCCTGGAATCAGGTAAGTTCCTATTAAATGTGTTGAATACACGAATAAGAGTGTGTATATGTAAATGAGTAAATACAGATTAGTATATATAAATATGTAAATACAGATTAGTTAGGTCAATTAAATGTAATATTTGGTTATTTTTTATATGATGAATATTTAATAAGCTAAATATTGCTTAATATACCATAGTACAAGTTCAATTACTTTTTCTTTTTTGGCTTTGCTGCTCAGCATGTGAGATCTTCAATCCCCACCAGGGATTGAACCTGTGCCCCTGCATTGGGAGCACAGAGTCTTAAACACTGAACCACCAGGGAAATCCCATCAATTACTTTCAACTAATTGTTTCTTATCTTTATAAGAGTAAATTATAAAACCCTAAGGCAAGAAAAGTCCCTGAGGCATAGTTAAAGATATAAACTTAAATTCAACTCAAATGATAATTATGATAATTTTAATATCTCTTTCAAAGAAAAGCTTAATCATGGCCAATTACTGGCTATGTATGTTATCATATAAAATATGATTTTAAATAAAGTTAATTTGGGTTTTCATAGTATGTTAGTACACTATCATCTAAAAAGAAAATGATAGAGATAAAAGTTGGTAACTTTTCATGACTTGAGGTATGTATCGTTTGATAATGATTGGTAATTATTGCCAGGTGGGGCCTTAGTTAAAGCTAGACAAACACTCCTATAATAACCATAATGAAAAAGGATATGAAAAAGAGCATATATATGTGTATGTGTGTGTGTGTGTGTGTGTGTACACATGACTGAAACACTTTGCTGTGCACCTAAAACTAACACAAGTTTGCAAATCAACTATACTTCAATTTTTAAAATATAGATTTAAGACCAAAAAAAGCTAGAACACCCTAAAGCTTAGGTGATAGCATTCTCCTCACAGCCTGCTTACCCTTGTCTAGTGACTTCCTACTTACCTGTCCTAGACAACAGATTAGGAACCTCTGGAATAGTAACCCAGTGCTGCCCATCATCAGAGACATCACTGTTCCTCACACACTAGTAAATATAACACCAGCCTTCCCTGTGTACAGACCAGCTCTCCACAAGGGGTACCCACTAGCCTGATTCTATTTTATTTTTCCTCTCCATCTCTGTGGAGGTCCCTGCATGTCTCACAACTGAGAAGAAACAATACAACGAAACAGAATGTAGAGCAAACATTTTATGATACTTCATCAAGTAAATACAATTGAAGACTAATTCATACAGTTCAGTTCAATCGCTCAGTTGTATCTAACTCTTTACAACCCAATGAACCACAGCACGCTAGGCTTCCCTGTCCATCACCAACTCCCAGAGTCCACCCAAACTCATGTCCATCAAGTTGATGATGCCATCCAACCATCTCATCCTCTGTTGTCCCCTCTCCCCATGCCCTCAATCTTTCCAAGCAGCTCTTCGCATCAGGTGGCCAAGGTATTGGAGTTTCAGCTTCAACATCAGTCCTTCCAATGAACACCCAGGACTGATCTTCTTTAGGATAGACTGGTTGGATCTCGCTGCAGTCCAAGGGACTTTCAAGAGTCTTCTCCAACACCACAGTTCAAAAGTATCAATTCTTTGGCACTCAACTTTCTTCACAGTCCAACTCTCACAGCCATACATAAGTACTGGAAAAACCATAGCCTTGACTAGACAGACCTTTGTTGGCAAAGTAATGTCTCTGCTTTTGAATATGCTATCTAGGTTGGTCATAACTTTCCTTTCAAGGAGTAAGCGTCTTTGAATTTCATGGCTGCAATCATCATCTGCAGTGATTTTGGAGCCCCCAAAAATAAAGTCAGCCGCTTTTTCCACCGTTTTCCCATCTACCTGCCATGAAGTGATGGGACCAGATGCCATGATCTTAGTTTTCTGAATGCTGAGCTTTAAGCCAACTTTTTTTCACTCTCCTCTTTCACTTTCATCAAGAGGCTCTTTAGTTCTTCCTCACTTTCTGCCATAAGGGTGGTGTCATCTGCATATCTGAGGTTATTGATACTTCTTCTGGCAATCTTGATTCCAGCTTGTGCTTCTTCCAGCCCAGCATTTCTCATGATATACTCTGCATAGAAGTTAAATAAGCAATATGCAGCCTTGACATACTCCTTTTCCTATTTGGAACCAGTCTGTTGTTCCATGTCCAGTTCTAACTGTTGCTTCCTGACTTGCATACATGCTTCTCAAGAGGCAGGTCAGGTGGTCTGGTATGCCCATCTCTTTCAGAATTTTTTACAGTTTATTATTATTATTCATACAGCACAGCCCTCAAATGTCAAATGAGAATATCAAATGGAACATATTTAATTTCAACAGTATTTACAGTTGCCAGGACATGAAAACAATCTGCTGTCTATTAATGGATGAGTGGATAATGGATTATTATTCCATCATAAAAGGAGGAATTCTTGCTATTTGTGACAACATGGAGGGACCTACCTGCAGAGTATTATGCTAAGTGAAGTAAGTTAGAGAATGGGAAATACTGTATGATTACATTTACATGTGGATTCTAAAAACAAAAAACAAAAAAACTCAGATTCATAGACAAAGAGATCAGATTGGTGGTTACCACAGACAAGGGGTAGTAAGTGGTAGAAATGGGTAAAGGTGGTCAAAAGGTGCAAACTTCTAGGTACAAAACTGAGATGCACAGCATGATGGCTATAGTTAACAATGTTGTATGGTATACTCAAAAGTTGTTAAGACAGTAAATCCTAAAAGTTCTCATCACAAGGGGAAAAAAAAACATTTTTGTGTACTTATACAAGATGATAGATGTCCACTAAACTTATTTCAGTAATCATTTCAGATGATACATAAGTCATGCTGTATGCAAACTTCCACAGTGCTGTATGTCAATTATATCACCACAAAACTGAAAAAAGTAAAAATATAAAGAGAGAGGAAAAGTGGAGAAGTAAAAAAAAAAAAAGGTATAAATTGTGCACAAAACATAAGAATTTTCTTAATGTAGAGAAACTGTTATTCCAAGAGAATTTACAGAAATACTACAAAAAATAATATCAGATACCAGAAAAAGGAACATATCACATGTAAGTAATTAACTGTGTAACTTCTCTGTCTACACTACACACTGTTGGCCATTCCCAATTGCAATGGGAATTGCAAGTACAATTTATGTACAATTCCTGATGCACAATGAGTCCTCATCCATGGCATGTGTAAAATGATGTTACTTCTGAGATGGAACTTCTTTGGATTACCATTTAAATAATTTAGATTCTGGAAAATATTCACACTATAATTCCTCTCAAAGTGCAAAAATACCTTCCATTAGACTTCATGATGAACACAGTAAAGCTTTTAAAAACACCTAAAAGTAACACTATTTAAAACTCAAGTTGAGGTTATTTACGGGAAGCACTTCAGTATAGCTCTAAGTTTGCCGCTGCCACTTGGTTGAAATGTGAATGAACTCACAGACCTGTGGCTATTATTCAACTGAAGACAGTTTCCCAGAAAGGTAGATTAACAAAGCACATCTCATTAGGTTTTGCTTCAAAGGCTGAATCTTCACAGTGAAAAGAAACAAACTTCAGAGGTATAAAATGTAAGACTACTTTACCACAAACTGCAGAATCCAAAGGTTAGGATTACTTTCAGTAAAAAGACTACCCTCCGTCCCCCTGTGCTGTCTCCATTTTCTTCTGTTGTTTTAGAGAATTATTCTAAAGGTGTTACTATTCACAATTGTCTTTCTAAAATATCTTTGTCTAAGCAGGTGACTGTACCTTTTGGTTTTGAAATTTAAACATTTTCATGATTGTGGTCCTGAATATCTTCTGAAATACTTCTATTCCCCTAAATTCAAAATGTCTTATTTACTCTCAAGTCGATCTAGTATTTTTCTTGTGACACATTATTCCCCTAAGAGCATCTCGGATGAGAGCTTGAGAAAGTTTGCTCAATATCATTTTCATCATATTTTGAGCTCAGTGCTACTAATCAAGAATTGGATGGTAACTGCTTCCCTTTAGATACATGTATTAAAACATATAATATTTTTAAAGACCCAAATTGCAGCATAGTGGAGTTGATTACTCTGAAAGTCTTCAAAATCAATGTCTGGACAAACCATTTATAATCACATATAATCATTAAGACAGGACAAATCACATTAATTAGGGCCATGTAAGTAATCAAATCAGCAAAGTTTCAATTTGACTAATTCACTAATAATCATGCAGTTATAATTTGGGCTCTTTCGGAAAATTTCACTCCAAACTAAAGAGGAAAGTGCAGAGAGAAAAATAAATAAATAAAAACAGTCTAACATCCAAACTGAGTTCAACACTGTTATCAGAAGCAGTATAGGGGAGAGGTAAGGCAGGGAAAGTGCTGGGCACTTTCCCCGACTCCACTCGCTACTGCGTGGCCTTGAGCAAGTTATTTAAACATTCTGTGCCTCTGAATACTGGTTCCTCTTCTCTGCTATGAGCAGGGAGTGACTGATGACCTTGCTTGGTGTGGGCCATCTCTTACCAGTGGAGGTATGTGCCTAGGGCTACTCTTCAGAATCATGGGACACTTTTCACCAGTGTATCTCATCTTTGGGGTCTCAGACACAAAATGAGATAATTCAACATCCTGTCTCAATGGACTCACTGTTATAATTATTTTGAATGTACTTATCTTGCATTCCTATAGCACTGTATCACACATTATTTATTCTATTTTAATTTGAAAAAAATCAAACTTTAAGTTGTAAAAACCATAAAGAAATAACCCATATACCACTTTCACCAGCTGTAAACATTTTGCTACTTTTTCTCTCTCTCACACATATATATGTATATATACATGGTGTGTGTATGTGTATATGTGTGTGTTTGCTGAATCATTTGAGATTAAGTTGCACATTTCATGACCCGAAGTACTTTAACACGTCTCCTAAGAATAAGAATATTCTTAAAAACCACAATACAGTTACCACATTCTATAAGTTTGATAGTCATTCAATACATTTTCCCAACCATGTTCATTACAGCAACATTTTCTGATTCACTATCCAATCCAAGATCTTGCATTACATTTGATGATATTTTCTTATTTATTATAACACTGCTTTACCAATTTTATCACCAGTCTCCCAGTATTAGGCTAGATTATAAACTCTTGATGACACATACTATATTTTAATATTTATTTTCATCTTTGTACTTTTGGCATAAGCACAGTTCTAACAGCCTGCTTACCCTTGTCTAGTGACTTCCTACTTACCTGTCCTAGACAACAGATTAGGAACCTCTGGAATAGTAACCCAGTGCTGCCCATCATCAGAGACATCACTGTTCCTCACACACTAGTAAATATAACACCAGCCTTCCCTGTGTACAGACCAGCTCTCCACAAGGGGTACCCACTAGCCTGATTCTATTTTATTTTTCCTCTCCATCTCTGTGGAGGTCCCTGCATGTCTCACAACTGAGAAGAAACAATACAACGAAACAGAATGTAGAGCAAACATTTTATGATACTTCATCAAGTAAATACAATTGAAGACTAATTCATACAGTTCAGTTCAATCGCTCAGTTGTATCTAACTCTTTACAACCCAATGAACCACAGCACGCTAGGCTTCCCTGTCCATCACCAACTCCCAGAGTCCACCCAAACTCATGTCCATCAAGTTGATGATGCCATCCAACCATCTCATCCTCTGTTGTCCCCTCTCCCCATGCCCTCAATCTTTCCAAGCAGCTCTTCGCATCAGGTGGCCAAGGTATTGGAGTTTCAGCTTCAACATCAGTCCTTCCAATGAACACCCAGGACTGATCTTCTTTAGGATAGACTGGTTGGATCTCGCTGCAGTCCAAGGGACTTTCAAGAGTCTTCTCCAACACCACAGTTCAAAAGTATCAATTCTTTGGCACTCAACTTTCTTCACAGTCCAACTCTCACAGCCATACATAAGTACTGGAAAAACCATAGCCTTGACTAGACAGACCTTTGTTGGCAAAGTAATGTCTCTGCTTTTGAATATGCTATCTAGGTTGGTCATAACTTTCCTTTCAAGGAGTAAGCGTCTTTGAATTTCATGGCTGCAATCATCATCTGCAGTGATTTTGGAGCCCCCAAAAATAAAGTCAGCCGCTTTTTCCACCGTTTTCCCATCTACCTGCCATGAAGTGATGGGACCAGATGCCATGATCTTAGTTTTCTGAATGCTGAGCTTTAAGCCAACTTTTTTTCACTCTCCTCTTTCACTTTCATCAAGAGGCTCTTTAGTTCTTCCTCACTTTCTGCCATAAGGGTGGTGTCATCTGCATATCTGAGGTTATTGATACTTCTTCTGGCAATCTTGATTCCAGCTTGTGCTTCTTCCAGCCCAGCATTTCTCATGATATACTCTGCATAGAAGTTAAATAAGCAATATGCAGCCTTGACATACTCCTTTTCCTATTTGGAACCAGTCTGTTGTTCCATGTCCAGTTCTAACTGTTGCTTCCTGACTTGCATACATGCTTCTCAAGAGGCAGGTCAGGTGGTCTGGTATGCCCATCTCTTTCAGAATTTTTTACAGTTTATTATTATTATTCATACAGCACAGCCCTCAAATGTCAAATGAGAATATCAAATGGAACATATTTAATTTCAACAGTATTTACAGTTGCCAGGACATGAAAACAATCTGCTGTTATTAATGGATGAGTGGATAATGGATTATTATTCCATCATAAAAGGAGGAATTCTTGCTATTTGTGACAACATGGAGGGACCTACCTGCAGAGTATTATGCTAAGTGAAGTAAGTTAGAGAATGGGAAATACTGTATGATTACATTTACATGTGGATTCTAAAAACAAAAAACAAAAAAACTCAGATTCATAGACAAAGAGATCAGATTGGTGGTTACCACAGACAAGGGGTAGTAAGTGGTAGAAATGGGTAAAGGTGGTCAAAAGGTGCAAACTTCTAGGTACAAAACTGAGATGCACAGCATGATGGCTATAGTTAACAATGTTGTATGGTATACTCAAAAGTTGTTAAGACAGTAAATCCTAAAAGTTCTCATCACAAGGGGAAAAAAAAACATTTTTGTGTACTTATACAAGATGATAGATGTCCACTAAACTTATTTCAGTAATCATTTCAGATGATACATAAGTCATGCTGTATGCAAACTTCCACAGTGCTGTATGTCAATTATATCACCACAAAACTGAAAAGTAAAAATATAAAGAGAGAGGAAAAGTGGAGAAGTAAAAAAAAAAAAGGTATAAATTGTGCACAAAACATAAGAATTTTCTTAATGTAGAGAAACTGTTATTCCAAGAGAATTTACAGAAATACTACAAAAAATAATATCAGATACCAGAAAAAGGAACATATCACATGTAAGTAATTAACTGTGTAACTTCTCTGTCTACACTACACACTGTTGGCCATTCCCAATTGCAATGGGAATTGCAAGTACAATTTATGTACAATTCCTGATGCACAATGAGTCCTCATCCATGGCATGTGTAAAATGATGTTACTTCTGAGATGGAACTTCTTTGGATTACCATTTAAATAATTTAGATTCTGGAAAATATTCACACTATAATTCCTCTCAAAGTGCAAAAATACCTTCCATTAGACTTCATGATGAACACAGTAAAGCTTTTAAAAACACCTAAAAGTAACACTATTTAAAACTCAAGTTGAGGTTATTTACGGAAGCACTTCAGTATAGCTCTAAGTTTGCCGCTGCCACTTGGTTGAAATGTGAATGAACTCACAGACCTGTGGCTATTATTCAACTGAAGACAGTTTCCCAGAAAGGTAGATTAACAAAGCACATCTCATTAGGTTTTGCTTCAAAGGCTGAATCTTCACAGTGAAAAGAAACAAACTTCAGAGGTATAAAATGTAAGACTACTTTACCACAAACTGCAGAATCCAAAGGTTAGGATTACTTTCAGTAAAAAGACTACCCTCCGTCCCCCTGTGCTGTCTCCATTTTCTTCTGTTGTTTTAGAGAATTATTCTAAAGGTGTTACTATTCACAATTGTCTTTCTAAAATATCTTTGTCTAAGCAGGTGACTGTACCTTTTGGTTTTGAAATTTAAACATTTTCATGATTGTGGTCCTGAATATCTTCTGAAATACTTCTATTCCCCTAAATTCAAAATGTCTTATTTACTCTCAAGTCGATCTAGTATTTTTCTTGTGACACATTATTCCCCTAAGAGCATCTCGGATGAGAGCTTGAGAAAGTTTGCTCAATATCATTTTCATCATATTTTGAGCTCAGTGCTACTAATCAAGAATTGGATGGTAACTGCTTCCCTTTAGATACATGTATTAAAACATATAATATTTTTAAAGACCCAAATTGCAGCATAGTGGAGTTGATTACTCTGAAAGTCTTCAAAATCAATGTCTGGACAAACCATTTATAATCACATATAATCATTAAGACAGGACAAATCACATTAATTAGGGCCATGTAAGTAATCAAATCAGCAAAGTTTCAATTTGACTAATTCACTAATAATCATGCAGTTATAATTTGGGCTCTTTCGGAAAATTTCACTCCAAACTAAAGAGGAAAGTGCAGAGAGAAAAATAAATAAATAAAAACAGTCTAACATCCAAACTGAGTTCAACACTGTTATCAGAAGCAGTATAGGGGAGAGGTAAGGCAGGGAAAGTGCTGGGCACTTTCCCCGACTCCACTCGCTACTGCGTGGCCTGAGCAAGTTATTTAAACATTCTGTGCCTCTGAATACTGGTTCCTCTTCTCTGCTATGAGCAGGGAGTGACTGATGACCTTGCTTGGTGTGGGCCATCTCTTACCAGTGGAGGTATGTGCCTAGGGCTACTCTTCAGAATCATGGGACACTTTTCACCAGTGTATCTCATCTTTGGGGTCTCAGACACAAAATGAGATAATTCAACATCCTGTCTCAATGGACTCACTGTTATAATTATTTTGAATGTACTTATCTTGCATTCCTATAGCACTGTATCACACATTATTTATTCTATTTTAATTTGAAAAAAATCAAACTTTAAGTTGTAAAAACCATAAAGAAATAACCCATATACCACTTTCACCAGCTGTAAACATTTTGCTACTTTTTCTCTCTCTCACACATATATATGTATATATACATGGTGTGTGTATGTGTATATGTGTGTGTTTGCTGAATCATTTGAGATTAAGTTGCACATTTCATGACCCGAAGTACTTTAACACGTCTCCTAAGAATAAGAATATTCTTAAAAACCACAATACAGTTACCACATTCTATAAGTTTGATAGTCATTCAATACATTTTCCCAACCATGTTCATTACAGCAACATTTTCTGATTCACTATCCAATCCAAGATCTTGCATTACATTTGATGATATTTTCTTATTTATTATAACACTGCTTTACCAATTTTATCACCAGTCTCCCAGTATTAGGCTAGATTATAAACTCTTGATGACACATACTATATTTTAATATTTATTTTCATCTTTGTACTTTTGGCATAAGCACAGTTCTCCCACATAAAGAGACTTGGTAACTACTTTATGAAAGACTTGTTGGAAGCTACTTGTCAGTTTTTCCCATATTAAGTACTAAGCCAAAAATTTGATAGTGATTATTTTTTTCGTTTAAAAAGCGGGACTCAGAAGTTATTTCATTCAAGCCCTTATTTCCTCTTTGAGATCTCAAAGAGTCACTTATAACATTACAAAACTGAGAGGGCCAGAGCACAGCTGAGCCAAGTTTCGAACTCTCTAGAGCGTCGTGCATTCTGTCGTGCCCTGCTAGCTTTCTCAGGCACGGGCAGAATCAAGCACAGCTATGTAAAATGTTTCCTTGCTCAGCATCTATTAATCTTGGGCAACTTCACCAATGAGAAGAATAAGCATGGTTTAGTATCTTGTACTACCCTCCTCTAATCTGAGCCATTCTCGTTTAGAAAAGCAAGCAGGGTACAAAAACCACCTTTCACGACTGCGAGAGACGTGGACCTGCTATCGCTGGGCATCAAACAACAGCTATTTTCCATCATCACATGGGACATTGTTCAGTGTTCGACTGGAGTGTCGGAACATGAATATCACAATCAATTTAGCAATTAGCATTTTCCAAGACAATAGACACATTATTGGTTGGAACAGTAGCACACACTTTAAACAGAGAGCCATTGAACCACTACTTAATGACTGCTTCAGTCTCTTTTATGTAGGCTTAATGAACAAGGATGACCATTAGGGGAAAATTTATTTGGAAATTCATTTAAAACATATTTTATTCAAACCATATCATTTTCCAAGTCTCTTCCAAAACTACTCATAAAGAAAATAATATGGATTTTTAAGGATGAACTCTCTAACTGATTTTCACTGGCATACATATAAAATCCTCCAACATTATAGTATAATATCATAATATAACAATAGTATACAAATTAATATGTGTTATCATTTTACCTGCTCAAAACATGGTTTTCCTCTTTAAAAGGAACCTCATTCATGTTGTATTTCACAGTTTCACCCTAATAAAGTTATCCATTCTGTCAATAAATTGTTAAATTGCAGTTTTCTCTGTGATAGGAAAGGGAAAGTCAAGTTTCTCTGAGATTTAAAAATCAAAGTGATAACTTCCATTTTATCCCTGGAGTCATTAGGTGGATAAAGTCTCTGGAATACTGCTCACTTGACCAAGGTATTTCCTTTCTCTGATAAAATTTGAAGCCATCAATGAAAGAAAGGGCACATGTCAGCTCGTCTATAGGAAATTAATAAACGGGAAGTAGTATCTTGGAGGAGGGGAGAGAGGAAAGAATCTCTCAAGACATCAAGATCAAGAGGCTAATTCAGCTCTGACCATCAGAATGGGAGAAACACAAAGAAGTTTCAGCAGAGGGCTGTGTGTGCATGTGTGTGTTGTCTGAGTTTCTCTTCTACCAGACTGTAAACAACCTGAGAACAGAAACTATCTTTTTTTGGCTGTTCTTCCCACAGTGTTTAACTCAGTGCCTTGAATGTGAGAAATGCTTAATAAATGTTTGCTAGAGAAAGAAAGCAAAGAAGGGAGAAGAGGGAGGAAGAAAGAGAGGGAAGGAAGAGAAAGAGAAAGGAATCAAGAAACCTCCCAATGAAAAATAAAAGCTTGTCTCTACCAGTTGTGCAACTTCCTTCAAACCTCTGCCTGGCCTCACAGAGACACTCACCTCTCACAAAACACAACCGGTGTTTCTTCTTCTAGACCTTCTGAGCCCTTATCCCAGTCTCATCTAACCCCTAACTGCAGTTCTCTTGATCTAGAGAAACTTAAGCATTGGATCTATAGGGAATTTAAGATAAGTGAGTCCAACTTCTTCATTTAAGAGATAAAGAAATGGAAACATAAGGGGATGAAGTGCTTTGTTCTCCTGCAAAGACTCAGGTCACTGCACAGCCTGCTCCAGAAAACAGATAGTTTCAGATTCCTGATATTCTTTTCCTTTTTTTCCTTTCTAAATGGTTTCAAATTTCACCAGTTTCACTGCCTTGATGCCCTGTTACCCTCAATTACTGTACAATGTGTTTCCTACAAGTAATATCTTTTCCTACAAATCTCTGATACAGTAATTAAAATAGATAATTTAGTGTTAATATATTTCAACCATCTATGTGCTGTGCTGTGCCTAGTCACTCAGTCGTGTCTGACTCTGTGGCCCCATGGACTGCAGTCCACCAGGCTCCTCTGTCCACAGAATTCTCCAGGCAAGAATAGTGGAGTGGGTTGCCATGCCCTCCTCCAGGGGATCTTCCCAACCCAGGGATTGAACCCAGGTCTCCCACATTGCAGGCAGATTCTTTCTCAGCTGAGCTACCATCTCATCCATGAGGGAAGCCCTCAACCATCTCATCCATGTTCAAATTTCTCCAGTTGGCCAGAATTTGTGTTTCAGCAAAATGTTCCAATCTAAAACTCTATTTGGTGACCATGTCTTTTGGTGTCCTTCGGTCTCAAAGAGTTTCTCAAGGTTTCCCTGGCTATCATGACATTGAGCCTTTGGAAGATGATAGACCAGTTATTTAGAAGATGTTCTTCACTCTGACTGTTCGATGCTTCCTCATGATTATTCATCAGACCCTTTGCAACCCTATGGACTGTAGCCCACCAGGCTCCTCTGTCCATGGAATTTTCCAGGCAAGAATACTGGAGTGGGTTGCCATGCCCTCCTCCAGGGGATCTTCCTGACCCAGGGATCGAACCCAAGTCTCCCACATTGCAGGCAGATTCTTTACCATTTGAACCATCAGAAAAGTCCTATATATTTTTGGTGGGAATTTCAAATGCGATGCTGTGTTCTCAGTGCAGCCTATCAACGCTGTATCATTTTGCTTTGTCTCATTCGATAATGTTCACCTTAACCTCTTGACTAAGTTGTAGCCTGCCAGGTTTCTTCACCGTAAAATCGCTCTTTGTCCCTCTGTGAAGGTACTTGAAGACAATAATCCATTCCTCATCAAAGTTTCTACCACTGATGAATAGCCATGGGTGTTTCTGGCCTGCATTATTACTATGATGGCTGCCAAGTGATGTTCTTCTTTTTTAAACATTAATCAGTTAATAGTCTACTGTTAGGAGAAAGTCAACTATCATTTTTTCATTCTGATGCTAAAATTGTCCCTTATTTGCCTGCCTGGCTTCTATGTCCATTTGAAATGTCCTGATTGTTCTTTCAGTATTTTCTTATTTTCCAGTATAATGAGATGTCCTGCATTTATTTTAAAACTTCCCTAATCCCACCCTACATCAGCCATTTCTCTGAGGAATCCTGGTTCTTTGACTGCAGCATGGATTTTACATGGCAACATCAGGATGGTACCGGTGTTCTGTTCTCGAATCCTCTCATTGGACAGAGTAGTTAATATATGCATGTATGTGCATGCACATACTGTACATTATTATTTGTTGTTGTCAGTCACCCAGTTGTGTCCGACTCTTTGTGACCCCATGGTCTACAGCCCGCCAGGCCTCCCTCTCCCTCACCATCTCCTAGAGTTTGCCCAAGTTCATGATCATTACATTGGTGATGCTGTCCAGCCGTCTCATCCCCTGATGCCGTCTTCTCCTTCTGCCCTCAATCTTTCCCAGCATCAGGAACTTTTCCAATGAGTCATCTGTTCACATCAGAGGACCAAAATACTGGAGCGTCAGCTTCGCTACATGCATATCTATCTATCTATCTATCTATCTATCTATACATTGAAAACCATGAGTTCAAACCCCTACCTCAATTCCAAACTAACACCACAGAGCTTATTCCAGTGTTCTCTTTTTCCTTACTTCCTACAATGAGAAACCTGTTTCTATCTTTACTATACTTATTTATTCACTCAGTCCCCCAGAAGGTAACCAATTCCTCATCAAACCAGCCCTATCACCAATCTTCCTGCCGACGTCCTATTCCCCACCCTGCCCCCAGCCACAATGCCTGCACAGGTGCCCCCCACACACGGCTTGGGCTCCAACAGTTATGCATGGACACTGCTGTTATTACCTCCATCTCCCACCAGGATGCTCTCATCACCTTGATCTCAGCCTTCATGACCCACAGTGGGTTTCATCACCAACACCCACAGAGGCAATCTCCTCCTCTCTTTTGGTCTCTGATGCTTCTTCTCAGACTATCCACACGCCCTTTGGACCCTCTGAAGCACACCTCTCCCCCAAAAGTAGGAGGACTTTCACCTCTCAATTTTAAAGCTTACAATAAAGCCACAGTAATCAAAGCATTGTGACAAGCATAAAGGTTGACATATAGATCAATGGAACCGAATAGAAAGTTCAGAAATAAACCTTTATATTGATATTGATATATATATAGTCAATTTACTTTTGCAAAAGAGCCAAAGAAATTTAGCGGGGAGAGGAGAATTCAACAAATGGTGCTGAAAAAAAAATGGATATCTATGCAAAAAAATTACAATAGTAATCACCATCTTAGCTCTTTATAACACAAAAAAAACCAACTCAAGATGGATCATGACCTGAATGTAAGATAGAAAACTATAAATATTCTAATGTAAACATGAGAGAAAATATTTTTGAAACTGGGTTAGCCAAAAGACTTTTTTTTTTAGATGGAACACTAAAGCTGTGATCTATAACAGAAAAATGGATAAACTGTACATTAGCTCCCCCACACTCCTCACATGGACTTTCTCCTTTTCCTCCAATTGGCCTCTTACACCCATCACTGTCAAAACCTCTGCTTCCTTTCAAGGAGACCTTCTTCACTTGCTCTAACTCCAGCACCCCTCACTGGGCTTTCCACAAGCTCCCACCTACCACTTACTGTGCAGAAACCCACTCAGCCAACTGAGTTTTGAAACGTCACCTCTAAGGGCACAGATACCATCTGCAACTTGCTCAAGCAATTACCTCTTTACTGCGTCACAGCCCCTCCTCACTTAGTTGCACGCCTTGATCAGCCCTGTCTAAGAGCTTCCAGACAGAGAAGGAAGGAAAAAAGGAAGAAGAACAGACTTTGAACTGAAACAGTCAGCGTTTTACTTCGTTACTGTTGTATCATTCAGTGTTTGTGTGGAACACACACCAGTATATCTGCATTAAAAGTCTAAGACGAGTATCTTTTCTATTCACCAGATCATATATATTCCTGGAAAAAAATACCAAACGCACAGGACAGAATAATGCATCTTATTGGGTTCTCAACAATATTCATTGGAAAAAAATACATATATTTCCTTTGCCAAACACGTAATAGTTCAATTGAAATAGAATTTCACATCATAGTTTGTGAGAGCTATAAATTATATATTGTGAATAACAATTAATGAATTAAATAGAAGGAATTAGGTTAATAAATGTAACTGGAGACTATCCCAGAAATTGTTCACTGCATCATTTCGTTTTCTAGCCATGAGCACCAAAAACAATTCTTTTCTCTTAGTAGAAATTTTTAATAAAAAATCTATACTGAATATGTTGTTTTATTTTGAACTAAATCATTTCAATAGGCAGGGTGACACAAGTGTGGCTGAAATCTATGACATCGACTTGACAATAAAATGTCTATTTTTTAAAAAATGATTTGATTTGAAATAGCCATAACCTTCTGTTATAATACTGGCCCTGTAAAATGATTTTCTTATGTCTCAGCATTTGCCAAACTGAAGGAAAATCTATTCTTATAATAAGCCCATACTGAAAATAAAAATTTAAAATAGTCGATGCCAGATATTAGAAGACTAAGTCAATATAAACTATACCATTTTTTATTTAATTTATAATTGAATACCTTTTAAAAACTTCAGTTATGATTTGTTTTAATAGTGAACCTTTGTTATGGTTTCTGCTCATTTATGGTTATCTAACTATTACAAAAGCCTCATAAACAATGCACTGTATATACATATAGAAAATACTGGAGACAGATGACCTAGTATAGCATTCAGTTTTTGAGGTGATTGGAATCTTTACAAACCAGAAAATGGGGGAGAGGGAGGGCTGGAAACTGGTAGAAAGAAAATGGACAGTTTCCATCAATCTACATCCATAAACTAAAGTTAGTTCTCTACAAAGTGAGACCAAGAAACAGAACGCTGGAGAGGATGTGCATGATAATATAATGGTATGATTTCTACTGCACTGAATTGAACAAAACTACATTTCTCCCAAACCACAATATACTTGGATATCCTTTGTCTAAATGTCTCAAACGGACACTGCCTTCATTGGTAGGTTTGGATAAAGCAAAGCACAGGCAGCTCATAACCTTTCTACTCTACAGACTGCATAAATTTGAAATTTTGAGAGGCTCGGCCCCTACCGGCTAAAATCTTGCTCAGCTCGTGAAAGCACTAAACTTAACATTTAGCTCCTTTTATTGCAGTTGGTCCTGTATTTTATAGCCCTCCTTCTAGAAAGAAGGCTTTTTATCAATTCAACAATATCTCATGATTTTCACGCTGCTTTTTCAGGCATATTCCTTCAAACATTCTGGCAATCCAACAGCAGCTCCAGGTTTAGGTATCATTTGCAATTACCCTCTTCTTTCAGGGGTGTTCCCGGGTGGCTCAGCAGTAAAGAATCTGCCTGCAATTCAGGAGACACTGGTTTGATACATGGGTCGGTAAGATCTTCTGGAGAAGGGCATGGCAACCCACTCCAATATTCTTGCCCAAAGAATCTCATGGACAGAGGAACATGGCAGGCTACAGTCCACAGAGTTGCAAAGAGTCGGACTTGACTGAAGCAACTGAACACACACACACTCCACTTTCAAACAGATCCCTGCATCTTGCCAGTCTTAGTCTGGTGATTCTCTATTATCAAGTATCCCATAACAATATTGTGATGCTAATCAGATTAGCATTCTTTAATCACTATATTTCTGTGGCTTATTTTCTACTAATTAGAGCTAGTAAAATGTGCTGTTAATTTAATTAATGAAGGATCTCATCTTTGACAGACATCATCTTTCTTGCTTCATCCACATACTTAAACAGAGCCTGAAGTTTGCAGGTGATTTAATCAATCACCACTGTAGACAGCAGCAACAATGCCTATCTCTGACCAAGGGCACGCCTAAATTTCTTCATCAGTTCAGTTCAGTTGCTCACTTGTGTCCAACTCTTTGTGACCCCATGAACTGCAGTGCACCAGGACTCCCTATCCATCACCAACTCCCAGAGCCTACACAAACTCATGTCCATTGAGTCAGTGATGCCATCCGACCATCTCATCCTCTGTCATCCCCTTCTCCTCCTACCTTCAATCCTTCCCAGCATCAGGGTCTTTTCAAATGAGTCAGCTCTTCACATCAGGCAGCCAAAGTATTGGAATTTCAGCTTCAACATCAGTCCTTCCAATGAACACCCAGGACTGATGTCCTTTAGGATGGACTGGTTGGATCTCCTTGCAGTCTAGGGACTCTAAAGAGTCTTCTCCAACACCACAGTTCAAAAGCATCAATTCTTCAGCACTCAGCTTTCTTTCTAGTCCAACTCTCACATCCATACATGACCACAGGAAAAACCATAGCCTTGACTAGATGGACCTTTGTTGGCAAAGTAATATCTCTGCTTTTGAATATGATATCTAGGTTGGTCATAACTTTCCTTTCAAGGAGTAAGTATCTTTTAATTTCATGGCTGCAATCACCATCTGCAGTGATTTTGGAGCCAAAAAAAAAATAAAGTCAGCCACTGTTTACCCATCTATTTCCCATGAAGTGATGGGACCAGATACCATGGTCTTCGTTTTCTGAATGTTGAGCTTTAAGTCAACTTTTTCACTCTCCTCTTTCACTTTCATCAAGAGGCTCTTTAGTTCTTCTTCACTTTCTGCCAAGAGGGTGATGTCACCTACATATCTGAGGTCATTGAAATGTCTTCCAACAATCTTGATTCCAGCTTGTGCTTCATCCAGCCCAGTGTTTCTCACGATGTACTCTGCATATAAGGTAAATAAGCAGGGTGACAATATACAGCCTTGACGTACTCCTTTTTCCTATTTGGAACCAGTCTGTTGTTAAATGTCCAGTTCTAGCTATTGCTTCCTGACCTGCATACAGGTTTCTCAAGAGGCAGGTCAGGTGGTCTGGTATTCCCATCTCTTTCAAAATTTTCCACAGTTGATTGTGATCCACACAAATCTTTGGCATAGTCAATAAAGCAGAAATAGACTGGAACTCTCTTGCTTTTTCCATGATCCAGTGGATGTTGGCAATTTGATCTCTGGTTCCTGTGCCTTTTCTAAAACCAGCTTGAACATCTGGAAGTTCATGGTTCATGTATTGCTGAAGCTTGGCTTGGAGAATTTTGAGCATTACTTTACTAGTGTGTGAGATGAGTGCAACTGTGCAGTAGTTTGGGCATTCTTTGGCATTGCCTTTCTTTGGGATTGGAATGAAAACTGACCTTTTCCAGTCCTGTGGCCACTGTTGAGGTTTCCAAATTTGCTGGCATATTGAGTGCAGCACTTTCATAGCATCATCTTTTAGGATTTGAAATAGCTCAACTGGGACTTCATCACCTCCAATAGCTTTGTTCGTAAGGCCCACTTGACTTCAGATTCCAGGATGTCTGGCTCTAGGTCAGTGATCACATCATCATGATTAACTGGGTTGTGAAAATCTGTACAGTTCTTCTGTGTATTCTTGCCACCTCTTCTTAATATCTTCTGCTTCTGTCAGGTCCATAACATTTCTGTCCTTTACCGAGCCCATCTTTGCATGAAATGTTCCTTTGGTATCTCTAATTTTCTTGAAGAGATCTCTAGTCTTTCCCACTCTATTGTTTTCCTCTATTTCTTTGCATTGATAACTGAGGAAGGCTTTTTTAAATCTCTCCTTGCTATTCTTTGGAACTTCGCATTCAATAGGGTATATCTTTCCTTTTCTCCTTTGCTTTTCACTTCTCTTCTTTTCACAGCTATTTGTAAGACCTCCTCTGACAGTCATTTTGCTTTTATGCATTTCTTTTTCTTGGGGATGGTCTTGATCCCTGTCTCCTGTACAGTGTCATGAACCTCTGTCCATAGTTCATCAGGCACTCTATCAGATCTAGTCTCTTAAATCTATTTGTCACTTCCACTATATAATCATAAGAGATTTGAGTTAGGTCATACCTGAATGGTTTAATGGTTTTCCCCACTTTCTTCAATTTATGTCTGAATTTGGCAATAAGGAGTTCACAGTCTGAGCCACAGACAGCTCCCAGTCTTGTTTTTGCTGACTGTATAGAGCTTCTCCGTCTTTGGCTGCAAAGAATAGAATCAATTTGATTTCAGCGTTGGCCATCTAGTGATGTCCATGTGTAGAGTCTTCTCTTGTGTTGTTGGAAGAGGATGTTTGCTATGACCAGTGTGTTCTCTTGGCAAAATGCTCTTAACTTTTGCCCTGCTTCATTCTGTACACCAAGGCCAAATTTGCCTGTTACTCCAGGTGTTTCTTGACTTCCTACTTTTGCATTCCAGTCCCCTATTATAAAAATGACATCTTTTTTGGGTGTTAGTTCTAAAAGGTCTTGTAGGTCTTCATAGAACCGATCAACTTCCGGTTCTTCAGTGTTACTGGTTGGGGCATAGACTTGGATTACCGTGATATTGAATGTTTTGCCTTGGAAACGAACAGAAATCATTCTGTCGTTTTTGAGACTGCATCCAAGTACTGCATTTCAGATTATTTCGTTGACCATGATGGCTACTCCATTTCTTCTAAGGGATTCCTGCCCACAATAGTATATATAATGGTCATCTGAGTTAAATTCACCTACTCCAGTCCATTTTAGTTCACTGATTCCTAGAATGTTGACATTCACTCTTGCCATCTCCTGTTTGACCACTTCCAGTTTGCCTTGATTCACGGACCTAACATTCCAGATTCCTATGCAATATTTCTCTTTACAGCATCAGACCTTGCTTCTATCACCAGTCTCATTCACACCTAGGTATTGTTTTTGCTTTGGCTCCATCCCTTCATTCTTTCTGGAGTTATTTCTTCACTGATCTCCAGTAGCATATTGAGCACCTACTGACCTGGGGAGTTCCTCTTTCAATATCCTATCATTTTGCCTTTTCATACTGTTTACAGGGTTCTCAAGGAAGAATACTGAAGTGGTTTGCCATTCCCTTCTCCAGTGGACCACATTTCTTCATAAACTCCTTTAAATAATGATAGCCATGACCGTCAACACTAAGAAACTAGTCTCTCACTAAGCACCTTGAGTGATGTAACCTTATAATAGCTTAAACATTTGGGTCCAATTCCATATTCACAACCCCAACATAATACACTTAAGTAATCATTTTAATCAACAAACTTGTCAGACAAAAATGAAATCAAGGAGCTGTGTTTGAGTTGCCCATGTGGAATTGAATTAATTGGTTAGATTAGCTAAAAAGTCTATCCAACTTCTCATATAAATCCAGCTGTTACCTATATATTCTGAAATAAACACACATCAGGTTGACCTTAATTTACAAGTGGATCAGTTTTGTGAAACAATTTGCTCAATTACTTTTTCCCAATATAAACGTCATTGCTAGTTGGTTTTCCTGGTTGGCTCAAAGAGTATATTTCATCCATAACTACTGTTCCTAACATAATAAAACTATTTACTGAACCCACACAGCTCTACTTGACAGGCTATGTCCAGACTACTCAAATTTCCTTCCTCTCATCTGCTTTCAAGCCTCCCCTTTGCTAAAATATTTCAAGTCTTCATAAAAACCAGTGTCAGCAGAAATACTAAAGCCAATGGTCGATCCACAACATATAAAGAAAAAAACAACAATGAATTAATTTAGACTAATGTGAATTTGGAAATAAAGCTCTGTCTTCCCACCAAAATATTCGTAGCTGCTTGTACTTGTTTCCCAGAAAAGTACAAGAAAACATTGTATGACTTGTTTATTTATGCAAAAGTAGTGGATCCTAATGTCAGAATGTCTATCTTGTTGATGGAGCTGTAAGGTACAACGTTTGGATTTGGGTTTATATGACTATTAGGCCCCCTGATGCAAAGAGCTGACTCATTGGAAAAGATCCTGATGATGGGAAAGATTGAAGGCAGGAGGAGAAGGGGACGACAGAGGGTGAGATGGTTGGATGGCATCACCCACTCAATGGACATGAATCTGAGCAAATTGCAGGAGGTAGTTAAGGACAGGGGAGCCTGGCATGCTGCAGTCCCTGGGGTCACAAAGAGTCAGACATGACTTAGCAACTGAACAACAATGACCACTGTGCTGTGCTTAGTCACTCAGTCATGTCTGATTCTCTGCAGCCCTATGAACTGTAGCACACCAGGCCCCTCTGTCCATGGAATTCTCCAGGCAAGAATACTGGAGTAGGTTGCCACATCGTCCTTCAGGGGATCTTCCCAACCTAGTAATTGAATCCAGGCCTCCCACATTGCAGCAGATTCTTTACTGTCAGAGCCACAAGGGAAGCCTCAGCAATGACCACTAGGATCTCTTGATGGAGAAGGCAATGGCAGCCCACTCCAGTACTCTGGCTTGGAAAAATCCCATGGATGGAAGAGACTGCTACGCTGCAGTCCGTGGGGTCGCAAAAGGTCAGACATGACTGAGCAACTTCACTTTCATGCATTGGAGAAGGAAAGGGCAACCCACTCCAGTGTTCTTGCCTGGAGAATCCCAGGGACGGGGGAGCCTGGTGGGCTGCTGTCTATGGGGTCGCACAGAGTTGGACACAACTGAAGCGACTTAGCGGCAGCAGGATCTCTTGAAACTACATAGCTCTTAAAGTAAATCATGTTAAATTAAGAAAGAATGGAATTGGAAATCTCTAATTGTTCTTATTGCAGAAATATTTTTGTTTCTTTGGGTTTCCTCAAAGCTTTGTGATCTGAAGGAAAATTATAAGGAACCATTTTATTTCTCTGTATTCTTGCCTAGGATTAGCTACTGGATGATTCATGGGTCTCAATGGATTAGGAATCTGTGTTAGATCAGTTCCAATGACAAAAAATGGTTGCTTTGAAATAATTCATTTTGCATATCCAGAAACATGATTCTCTTCATGTTCAAAGCACTTAATTCCTCCAGGTTGCTACAAAATTTGGTGGACGGACCCCAGTAATGCCTTCAATTAGTTCCTATATAATCTTCTATTCTCCTTTGGTAGATCCCTCACAGAGGATGCTGGTCTTGGCTTTGTCACTTGCTTAACTAATGAGACATTAGCAAAAGTGATGTGAAAAGAGATTTCAGAAGTCTTTCCTCTTGCTGTTGTGGGTACCCTGCTGCCATGGGAACAAGCTTAGTCTAGTCAGATGTATGATGAGAAACATGTGGCCCAGTTACCCACACTGCCCCAGCTGACACCCAGTCCACCTCCAGAAGCAGAACAATCACGGTGACTGGCAGCTGACCACAGACACATGACCGAGATCAGGGGAAAAACTGTTCTGTTAAGCACATCTCAGATTGCCGACTCAGAACTGTAAGCCAAACAAACGGTTGTTTTTTAAGCCACTAATTTTGAGGTAGCTTGTTATGTTGCAAAGACCAATTTACATGAAAGCACTTTTTCATGCTTTTTTATAATTCTTTTAGGACTAGAAATTAAACTATTTCCTATGGTGGAAGGAGTATTACTAAGATAAGATTTGGCTTCACTTAGAAAAAAAAGAGCAAAGTAGGAGGACTTTATTCAATCTCAAAACTTGCTAAAAGCTACAATAATCAAGGCAGTGTGATTAGCATAAGGACTGACACATGGATCAGTGGAACAGAATAGAAAGTTCAGAAATAAACCCTTATATTTATGGTCAATTGATTTTTGACAAAGAGCCAAATAAATTTAGGGGGAAAGGATACTTTTTTTTCAACAAATGGTGCTGAAATAATTGGATACCCATATGTAAAAAAATAACAATAGTAATCATTATCTTAGCTCTTGATGAGACGCCACACAAAAAATCAACTTGAATTGGATCATAGACCTAGATGTAAAAAAAAAATTTTTAAGAATTCTAATGAAAACATGAGAGAAAAGCATTTTTGAAATAGGTTAGGCAAAGATTTATTAGATATGACACTAAAATTATTATATATAAAAGAAAAATTGATGAATTGGACTTCATCAAAACTTCAAAACTTTTGTTTTCTAAATTTTAAAATTAAACACAAGTCACAGATTGACAGAAAATATTGCAAATCGTGTATCTCAGAAAGGACTTGTGTCCTGAATCTATAAAGAGCTTCTACAGCTCAATAATAAAACCCTCCAGTTGAAAAATAAGGAAAGGATCTAAATAGACACTTGTCTGAAAAATAAATCTAAATGACCAACAAGCATTTGAAAAGATGCTCAACATCATAAATCACTGCAGCTGCTGCTGCTGCTAAGTCACTTCAGTTGTGTCCAACTCTGTGCGACCCCATAGACAGCAGCCCACCAGGCTCCCCCGTCCCTGGGATTCTCCAGGCAAGAACACTGGAGTGGGTTGCCCTTTGCTTCTCCAGTGCATGAAAGGAAAAGTGAAAGTGGTGTCCTTCAGTCGTGTCCGACCCTTAGCGACCCCATGGACTGCAGCCCACCAGGCTCCTCCGTCCATGGGATTTTCCAAGCAAGAGTACTGGAGTGGGGTGCCATTGCCTTCTCTGTCATAAGTGGTATGCAAATCAAAATCACAGATACCACTTCACACACCCTAGGATGGCCATAATCAAAATCCAGACAATAAAAAGTACTGCTGGTAAAAATATGGATCCCCCTGCCCATTGCTGAAGCAAATGAAAAATAATGCAATCACTTTGGAAAACTATTTTTCTTTCTTAAAAAAGGTTCAACACAAACTTATGACATAAAAATTCCTTTAGTGTTTATCCATCCAGTGAATATTGGCCATTCGTCCAAATGAAAACTGACATTCATACAAAGATTTGTATCTGTAATGCTCACAGCAGCACATTCACAACAGTCCCAAATTGTGAACAGTCTGAATGTCTATCAACTGGTAAACCAATTGGAAAAAAAAAAAAGTGTGGTATACTCATACCCTGGAATAGTATTCATCAATAATAATAATTAAAAAAACACAAGCTACTGGTACAACACTACAGGTATCCTCAAAAATCATATGCTAAGTAGAAAAAACATTTCAAAAATCATATTGTATTCCCTTATATGATATCTATACATTTCTTTTTTGTTGTTGTTCAGTCACTCAGTCATGTCCGACTCTTTGCAGCCCCATGGATTGCGCCACGCCAGGCTTTCCTATCCTTCACCATCTCCCAGAGCTGGCTCAAACTCATGTCCATTGAGTCAGTGATACCATCCAACCACCTCAACCTCTGCCACCCCTTTCTTCTATTGCCTTCAATCTTTCCCATCATCAGGATCTTTTCCAATTAGTCAACTCTTCACATCAGATGGTCAAAGTATTGGAGCTTCGTCAGCAGTCCTTCCAATGAATATTCAGGGTTGATTTCCTTTAGGACTGACTGGTTTGATCTCTTGCAGCCTAAGGGACTCTTCAAGGAGTCTTCTCTAGCAACACAATTCAAAAGCATCATTTCTTTTGTACTTAGCCTTCTCTACGATCCAATTCTCACATCTGTATATGACGACTGAAAAAACCATAGCTTTGACTATGCGGACCTATACCACCCACAAAGTGATGACTCTGCTTTTTAATACAGCCTAGAATGTCATATCCTTTCTTCCAACAAGCAAGTGTCTAATTTTCAGCAGTGATTTTGGCGCCCAAGAAAATTAAATCTGTCACTGTTTCCACTTTTTCTCCTTCTATTTGCCATGAAGTAAGGGGACAAGATGCCAGGATCTTGGTTTTTTTAATGCTGAGTTTTAAGCCAGCTTTTTCACTCTCCTCTTTCACCCTTATCAAGAGGAAAAATGAGGTTACTGAAGAAAGCAAAAAGGAAATCAAAAAATTTCTAGAAACAAATGACAATGAAAACACAATTCAAAACCTATGGGATGCAGCAAAAGCAGTTCTAAGAGGGAAGTTTATAGCAATACAATTCTACCTCAAAAAACAAGAAAAACATCAAATAGACAAGTTAACTTTACAGCTAAAACAACTGGATAAAGAAGAACAAAAAAACCCCAAAATTAGTAGAAGTAAAGAAATCATAAAGATTTGAGCAGAAATAAATGAAAAAGAAGTGTAAGAAACAATAGTAAAGATTAATAAAACTAAAAGCTGGTTCTTTGAGAAGATAAACAGAATTGACAAACCTTTAGCCAGACTCATCAAAAAATAAAGGGAGAGAAGAATCAAATCAACAAAATTAGAAATGAAAAAGGAGGGGTTACAACAGAAAATGCACAAGTACAAAGGATTATAAGAGACTATTATGAACAACTCTATGGCAATAAAATAGACAACCTGGAAGGAATGGACAGAGTCTTAGAAAAGTTCAGTCTTCCAAGACTGAAACAGGAATAAATAGAAATTATGAACAAGCCAATCACAAGCACTGAAATGGAGGTTGTAATCAAAAATCTCCCAAAAAACAAAAGCCCAGGACCAGATGGCTTCACAGGAGAATTCTATCAATCATTAGAGAAGAGTTAATGCCTATCCTTCTAAAACTCCTTCAAAAAATTGCAGAGGAAGGAACACTTCCAAACTCATTCTATGAGGCCACCATACCTGATACCAAAACTAGATACAGACAACACAAAAAAAGAAAACTACAGGCCAATATCACTAATGAACATAGATGCAAAAATCCTCAAAATTTTAGAAAACAGAATTCAGCAACACATCAGAAAGCTCACACACCATGATCAAGTTGGGTTTATTCCAGGGATGCAAGGATTCTTCAAAAATATGCAAATCAATCAATGTGATACACCATATTAACAAATTGAAAGATAAAAACCATATGATCATCTCAATAGATGCAGAAAAAGCCTTTGACAAAACTCAGCACTCATTTATGATTAAAATTCTTCAAAAAATGGGCATAGAAGGAACTTACCTCAACATAGCCAGCTTTTTCACTCTCCTCTTTCACCCTTATCAAGAGGAAAAATGAGGTTACTGAAAAAAGCAAAAGGGAAATCAAAAAATTTCTAGAAACAAATGACAATGAAAACACAATTCAAAACCTATGGGATGCAGCAAAAGCAGTTCTAAGAGGGAAGTAAAGGCCTCAACCTAGTAAAGGCCATATATGATAAACCTATGACAAACATTATTCTCAGTGGTGAAAAACTGAAAGCATCCCCCTAAGATCAGGAACAAGACAAAGGTGTCCACTTTCACCACTATCAACATAATTCCAGAAGTCCTAGCTACAGCAATCAGAAGAAAAAAAAGAAATAAAAGGAATTCAGATTGGAAAAGAAGAAGTGAAGCTTTCACTGTCTGAGATGACATCATACCATACACAGAAAACCTTAAAGATAGTATCATAAAATTACTAGAGCTAATCAGTGGATTTAGAAAAGTTGCAGGATACAAAATCAATACACAGAAATCACTTGCATTTCTATATACCAACAATGAAAAATCAGAAAAAGAAATCACTCCCATTCATCATTGCAACAGAAAGAATTAAATATCTAGGAATAAACTTACCTAAGGAGACAAAAGAACTGTACACAGAAAATCATAAGACACTAATGAAAGAAATCAAAGGCAACATAAACAGATAGAGAGATATTCCATGTTCCTGAGTAGGAAAAATGAATATTGTGAAAATGACTATACTACCAAACACAGTCTACAGATTCAATGTGATCCCTATCAAATTACCAATGACATTTTTCACAGAGCTAGAACAAAAAATTTCACAATTCATATGGAAACACAAAAGACCCCAACTAACCAAAGCAGTCTTGAGAAAGAATGCAGCTGAAAGAATCAACCTTTCTGACTTCAGATTACACTACAAAGCTACTGTCATTGAAACAGTATAGTACTGGCACAAAAACAGAAATATAGACCAATGGGAGAAGATAGAAAGCCCAGAAATAAACCCATGCACCTATGGGTACTTTATTTTGACAAAGGAGGCAAAAATATATAGTGGGGCAAGGACAGCCTCTTCAATAAATGGTGCTAAGAAAACTGGGCGGCTACATGTAAAAGAATGAAATTAAAACATTTCCTAATACCACAAAGATAAACTCAAAATTGATTAAAGACCTCCATATAAGACCAGAAACCATAAAACTCTTAAAGGAAAACATAGGCAGAACACTCAATGACATAAATCAAAGCAAGATTCTCTATGACCCACCTCCTAGAGTAAGGAAATAAAAACGAAAATAAACAAATGGGACCTGATTAAACTTGAAAGCTTTTGCACAGCAAAGGATACTATAAGCAAGGTGAAAAGACAACTTTCAGAATGGGAGACAATAATAGCAAATGAAACAACTGACAAAAGATTAATTTCCAAAATATACAAGCAACTCATACAACTCAATACCAGAAAAACAACCAACCAAATACCAGAAAAACTCAACTCAATACCAGAAAAACAAATAAAAAGTGGGGCAAAGACCTAAGACATTTCTCCAAAGAAGACATACAGATGGCTGACAAATGCAAGAAAAGATGTTCAACATTGCTCATTATTAGAGAAACGCAAATCAAAACTACAATGAGATATCACCTCACATCAGTCAGAATCAGTTCAGTTGTCACTCAGTTGTGTCTGACTCTTTGCGACCCCATGGACTGCAGCATGCCAGGGCTCCTGGTCAGAATGGCCATCATCAAAAAGTCTACAAACAATAATTGCTGGGAGAAATTGGAATGCTGTTGCACTGTTGGTGGGAAAACAAATTGATACAGCCACTATGGAAGACAGTATGGAGATTCCTTAAAAAACTAGGAATAAAACCACCATATGACCCAGCAATCCCACTCCTAGGCATATATCCTGAAGAAACCAAAATTGAAAGACACATGTAACCCATTGTTCATTGAAGCACTATTTACAGTAACTAGGACATGGAAGCAACCTAGATGTCCATCAACAGATGAATGGATGAAGTTGTGGTGCGTATATACAATGGAATATTACTCAGCCATAAAAAGGAACTCATTTGAGTCAGTTCTAATGAGATGGATGAGCCTAGAACCTATTATACAGAGTGAAGTCAGCCAGAAAGAGAAAGATAAATACCTTATTCTAATGCATATATACAGAGTCTAGAAAAATGGTACTGAAGAATTTATTTACAGGGCAGCAGTGGAGAAACAGACATAGAGAATAGACAAAAAATGGACATGCAGAGAGGGGAGGAGAGGGTGAGGTGCATGGAGAGAGTAACATGGAAACTTACATTACCATATATAAAATAGATAGCCAATGGGAATTTGCTGTATGGCTCAGGAAACTCAAACAGGTGCTCTGTATCAACCTAGAGGGATGGGATGGGGAGGGAGAAGGGAGGAGGTTCAAAAGGGAGGGGTTATGTGTATACATATGGCTGATTCATGTTGAGGTTTGACAGAAAACAACCAAATTTTGTAAAGCAATTATCCTTCAATAAAAAGTAAGTTTAAAAAAAAGAGGGAAAGTGAATGTATGGTGCAGAAAGTAATCAGTGCTTGCCTTGGGCTAGAGGTGGGAGATGAGATTGACAGCAAATGGGCACAGGGAACTTACTGGAGTGATGGAAACATTTTTAAACTGGAATGTAGTGATAATTGCACTGTTCTATAAATCCACTAAAAAAAATCAATTTGCACACATGCCTGCATTTTCACATAATGTAACTAATACCTTAAAAAAGCTTGGCTGTTAAAAAAAACAGACTAACTTTGGACTTCCTCTTGAAAGAGAGGAAAAAAAGGGAACTGGTAAATATGGGAATAAATGTGATTTGGAATTTGCCCATAGACAAAATACAGTTTTCAAAAATTGACCAACTGTCATCTTCTGCGTATGCGTGTATATGTGAGTTAATGATCAACATACTGAAATGATAATATTATTCTTTTCTTTTGGAGTTATGCTAAAGTGAAAACTTGCATAGCATAATCATTCCCAGCAGGGGAGATTGGACAGCAGGGAACTTGTGGCTGCCCGCAATGTGTCTAGGAGGCCAGCAGGAGGACAGATGATGTAAGCATAACAGGTTGTAACCGTATCTGTGAAATCGCTTTCTCTGGCCCTCACCCAGTACCCACCCTGTCAGCGCCCATCAGCACACCTGAGCATGGTCAGGCCCCTCTGTCTGTCCAGACACCCAGCGTCAGATTCAACTGACGAGCATGAAGGTGGTCTTGATGGAGCATATGGTTCCATTTTGCTGATGGGGTCCAGTTGTTTGAAAACACATTGTCATAAGTAGATGCTATTTATCATATTTCACTATCTTTCAGGAGAGGTTTGAAGAGGAAAAAAAAAATCATACTTTTCCCTGATGTAATCTTACTTTCCCAAGTTTGAGAAATAAGCTGTTTCATTACTTTACAATGGAAAAGAAGATTGCACCCCATTTTTGTTTTACGTTTATAAGCACATGCGTTGTTGTGATAAATTAAACCTGGCAAGGATTAAGGGAAAATTCTCCACCTAAGTGATCATGCAGCTCCAGGCAATATCCATAGGTCAGCTCAACTATCCCTCTGCCAAAGACACACTGTGCTTTAAAAACCACACCCAGACAAATGAAAGTTTATTCTATTTTTAAAGATTTCCTGGGGAGAGGATCATAGGAATTTTTGCCCCTTAAGGCATTTAGTCTGTCTGAGAAATTCATTTTACATAGGAACATGATAGAAACAAAAAGAATATGATTGTCTGGCTGCAAAATGCAAGGACTTTTATTATCATCATCATCATCCTTAAATACAGAGGACAAAGTGGAAGATAAAATTCATGCACTATGTCTGGTGTTCTTCTGATTAATGAAACAGACCCTTCCATTTTGTTAAGGTTAAGTAAGCAAGCCGAGCCAAGAAGCTTAGTTTTGCATTTTAATTTTGGGGACTCTCGACAATAATAAGGCTGCTGAACATAAGAACGTAAGCCAAGGACTGTTTTCTCTAGAATTCTACTATGTTTTTCCCTAGCTATTATACTGAAGAAATTGTGGTTTAACTAGTAAGAGATAGGTTTATAAATTTAAAGTATTTATGGGTCATTCTCAATTATTATTCTGAGATATCGAACATCCTCCAGCATAAATGGAAAAGTCAGCTCACAAGTGGTTTAAAATGAGAAAAACTGAATAACCAAAAAGTCATTTGAATATATATAAAATACAAATAAGCTTCTGGGCACATTTTAATTTAAAAGAAATCAATATTTTGCTAAAATAATTTTAATTACTCAAATTGCCATTGTCATTGTGAGTTTCATTCTTTTCCTATAAGGGTGATCATTTGCTCACACTGTCCTTCTCTGGGTGGGTAATGGGCAAAAACTGACCTTGTGAAAAGAACTAACTTCCAAAAATAAGGAATCTCTCTCTACATTTCAGTTCATGTTTAAAAAAGACAAACAAATGGGGGACGAGCAGAGGGGTGGTGTGGAGGGTGAACCAGATTGCTAAATGCCCAGGGCACCAGAGAAAAAGCTTACTCTGTGCATACCTAATGAATGGGCAAGAGCAGAGAACCAACACAGCCTGTCTGAATGCAGACCTGGTTTGCTGTCCAGCTCTGCCCAGATCTGGGTCACGAGCACCTGCAGGAGGCAGATCTACGGGAGTTTCCTGCTTCGCTCTCTTCTTCACCACTCCCTCACTTCCTTTCCCTCACCTCCGCCCACCCATTATACATCAGAGTATGAAAACTCCAAAGTTCTGTCTAGGGTAAATATTTAACCCTTATCTCGCTCATATTTGCCATCACACTCAAAAGATACTCCCATCCATATTGGTCATTTTGCTTCCTGGTAAGTCATGTATATGGTGTTTTTAAGAGGAGGAGGAGTATGCTGGGAACGGCAGATATCAGCGGGTCCGTGGAGCTGAGCTGGTTGGCAAGGGCCTGCCCAGGGCTTTGAGACCGAGCCGATGGCTTCTGCTTCGTGACACTTAAATCAAGACTAAAGCCAGATGAACCCACCTCCAAGAGGGAATGAAGAAACCAGAGAATGGGGTCCTGACAGGAAAAGGAGGCCCCAGTGAGGAGGTAGTGATCACACCACCTACTGCCCAAGAGCCGAGAGAGAGCATGTGCCATCTGCTGGCTTGGAATGCCAGGGGCTGGGGATCTGCCCAGGACTGGGTGGGGAGTCGTGTAAAATGAGAAGCATGTGCCATTGAGGATCGGGGTGCTCATATGCCCTTTCGGTTCAGTGGCTCAGTCATGTCGGATTCTTTGCAACCCCATGGACTGAAGCATGCCAGGCCTCCCTGTCCATCACCAACTCCCAGAGCTTGCTCAGACTCATGCCCATGGAGTTGGTGATACAATCCAACCATATGCCCTTTGCGTGGGCCCAAAAACTGTACTCAGGCCAGTCTAAAGATGCCACACAGGAAATTTCAGAGTTCTAAAACAGTGTGGGTATAAACTTGCTTGGAAACCTTTGATTGCCTTAGAAGTAGCACAACATTCAAAGTTGAGGAAAGCCTGAGATAAACATTAGTTTTTGTGGGTTTCATCATAAGGCCTGCCCCCCTGCACCACTACTTTACAGAGAACCTATTGAACAGAGATAAAAATATTCTCTTTGAAGTTTGGTTAACTCACTGAGGATCTGAATAAATTTTCGTAACTTTAGGTTAAGGAAAATATGCAACAAGCTAGAACATTCATATAAAACATGGATCGCCATAAGCAGGAGGGGAGAGAAACTGCTGCGGAAGATTCTGGGTCTGTTGTAAAGAAGAGGTTTCTACAACAAAAGCTGCAAAACTTTATCTTGAGATGATTATTAAGCCCATCCTACAAAGTCTTTTTTAAAATATTTAATTAATTAATTTGGCTGTGTCAGGTCTTAGATGTGGCACGCAGGATCTCAAGTGAAGCATGTTGGATCCAGTTCCCTGACCAGGGATCGAACCAGGCTCCCTGCATTGGGAGCACAGAGTCTCAGCCATCGGACTATCAGGGAAGTCCTCCCACAAAGTCTTTAAACAGAGAATAAATAGTACATTCAGGCAGAGAATAAATAGAACAGTTGACATGACTGAGCGACTGAACTGACTGAAATGGTACGTTCAAGCCTAGAATTAGAATCTCTAGAATTAAAAATCCCATGTGCTTTCAATATGTCAGGAACTGTATACTTTGCATGAGCTTTCTGTTTTAAACATCACAAGCATTATTTCAAATGGTCTTTAGTAGTAGTAATACGCTCCAACTCTTTGCCACCCATGGACTGTCGCCTGCCAGACTCCTCTGTCCATGGGATTCTTCAGGCAAGCATACTGGAGTGGGGTGCCAGTTCCTCCTCCAGGGAATCTTCCCAAACCAGGGTCAAACCCACATCTCTTAATATCTCCTGCATTCGCAGGCAGATTCTTTACCATTAGCACCACCTAGGAAGCCCATTATTATTATGATCACCAACACCACCATCTAACAAATACACTGAAACTTAGAATGGCAAAATAAGTAACCTAGAATTATTGACCTCATGATTACAAAAGCTCAAGTTTACTTGATGTTAAGAATTTTGCTTTTTTATTTCCCTATTGTGATTTCCAAAGATGGATTTTTATGAATGCCTGATGACTCTCAGCTCAGGACATTCCCTGTGGTAATGATTACAGGCTCTCAGCCCATGAAAGGCTAGGACTTTGATCACAGCTGATGTCAGAGTGTTCCCACTGGAGCCTGGGAGAATTCAGGGATCCAGATGAACAAAAGCCTGCAGAACTATTTGTCATGTGTCTATAAGGTACTGACTTCATTCCCTTTCTCCCATGTTTATTCCCTACATCCACCGTGAAGTCTCAATAGGTATGTAGGTTTGAGTTCCTACCTCTCTTAGATGAGGTTCTCTGGGAAACCTATCTGAGATGGAGATTTGCGCTCAGAGTTTATGGGACCTATACCCCAGGGAGAATTGAGTAGATGAAAGAGTTCAACTGTGATGCAGTTGTAACAACGGCTTGCAAACCCTTCAGCTGCCAACACTCCTAGAAGTTGGTAGAATAAATGCTTCAGTTCATGGGTAATGTAGTGAAGTGAAGTCATTCAGTTGTGTTTGACTCTTTGCGACCCCTTGGACTGTAGCCCACCAGGCTCCTCAGTCCACAGAATTTTCCAGGCATGAATACTGGAATGGGTTGCCATTTCCTTCTCCAAGGGATCTTCCTCACCCAGGAATCAAACCTGGGTCTCATGCATTGTAGGCAGATGCTTTACCATCGGAGCTACCCGGGAAGCCCAAGAAAGTGAAAGTCACTCAGTCATGTCTGACTCTTTGCCACCCCATGAACTATACAGCCCATGGAATTCTCCAGACCAGAATATTGGAGTGGATAGCCTTTCCCTTCTCCAGGGGATCTTCCCAACCCAGGGGTTGAACCCAGGTTTCTCACATCGCAGGCAGATTCTTTACCAGCTGAGCCACAAGGGAAGCCCAAGAATACTGGAGTGGGTAGCCTATCCCTTCTCCAGCAGATCTTCCCAACCTAGGAATTGAACAGGGGTCTTCTGCATTGCACGCAGATTCTTTACCAACTGAGCTATCAGGGAAGTTTCTTGGGTAAGCAGCACTCAGCTGCCACTATGCATGCCTTCAGTGCATTGGCTGATACCAGCTTGACTCAGCAGACACGGCTAATTCAGCAAGCAGCAGACTCCCTCTGGGAGGTCAGCCTACCAGCAGCGACAGGAGCAACCCTAACTCACCCGGACTCACTAGCTCCAAGAAGCAGAGCTGCACATGCAGTGCTGTGTTTATTAAAGAGCCAGAAGTGCAAACAGAAAATCACCAGCAAGGACTTAATGGTATAAGTTGGTGGACCTGATGAAGGTTACGGTCTCTGCTCGAAATAGAGATGCTCTGTGGAAGTGGAACACTGTGCCCAGCCCTCCTTTTGGCCCTGAACTTCTGCTAGGGGCTCCATAGAACATCTGCGAAAGGGAGAAATGGAGGGAAATGGTTTGATATCACATCCAGAGTGAGCCAATGCAGCACATCCAGACACAACCTGCTGTGATCGCTCATCATGGATTAGGAAGCTAATTTTGGGGTTAAATACAATCTTACATGTCACACTAAATTTATTCTATTAAAGAGTGTTGTTGGAACACTTTCACTAAGTGTTTTCCAAAGATCAAGTGTTAAATCCAATTACACCCTAAGGTTCTCTGTCTACAAGTGAAGAGCATGGCCTAGAGAGCTTTCATTCAATCAATAAAAAATTTAATACACACTTACTATGTACCAAGTTGGGTCTCCCAGGTGGCACTAGAGGTAAAGAACTCATCTACCAAAGCAGAAGATGTAAGGGTTCCATCCCTTGGTCAGGAAGATCCTAGAGGGCATGGCAAACCACTCCAGCATTCTTGCCTGGAGAATCCCATGGACAGAGGAGCTTGGTGGGCTTCAGTCTATAGAGTCACAAAGAGCTAGACATGACAGATGTGACTTAGTATACAGGCTGTACAAAGCATTAGTCCAGTCCCTGGAAATAAAAAAATTTCGCTGAAATAGTGCTATCTGATTAAAAAAAAAAAATCATGTGTACGGAAGACACATAAACAGCTAGTTAAATAGCGATTTGATAGTGTTACATACAATAGTGTTACACACAAATTGCTAGGAGAGCCCAAAGGAAGAAGTAATCAGAAAGATATGACAATAACACGCTTGGAAATAATGGCAGGTGTTGAACTGAATGTCGGAAGCATAGTTTGCACTCCCAGGGCCCTGTAGTCTAGCAGCCCTTAAGCTAACATCATTGCCGTTTTTAATGTCATCCTTGCAGGGGTGGCAGGAATAATGGTAACAGAAAAAGCAGAGAGAGAGAAATACTTCAAGTAAGCTAGCTTTTCTGAAAGTTTTCTCTGCAAAATCTAAACAGAACTTGACATTTGCCTTCAAAGAATGCAGTTATAAAAAAAGAACGTAAGCACAATTAAACCACTCAATCCTCTACACATTTTTTTTCTTTTGTAGTAATCTCAGCCTTTCTGATTTACACATACTTTATCATCAAAGAAAACTGACCTTGGTTTCAAAACCACAATTTAATGACTCACTCAGACGTACCCCCACTCCACTCCCCCCACCCCCCAAAAATGGCTTCCCTTTAAAAAAGAACTATTTCTTGCTTTAAGGTTTCTTGCATGTATCAACAGCTTAATTTTTGTTTAGAGTTTTCTAGATGGCAGTTAGGAAACAGGAAAGGACTCACCTCTCTGAAAAGCAACGTAACGTCTGGCTAGGTGTTTATTCCGCTGCCTGCAAAAATGATTTCAGATGGTTTGTCGTGGATTGCCCAGACTTCCTCAGCTCCCTCCTGCTCTGGCGAAAATTCCTTTCCTGGGGCGGTAAGTTGAGAGGAGAGCTGTGTAACATTAGACGACAAGCACCTGTCCTCCAGAGCTTCCAGTGGATTCTTCATCATGAGCAGCCTAGAAGCGAGAGTTTAGAGTCACATTTTTTTTCCATGCAGGATATGGAAAATTTGGAAATTTTTAAATGGAAAAAAAAAGGTATGTAAATATTTTAACCGCAGATAAAACTTGGCACGGAGGGGAAAGGAATCAAGAGAGATGGAGAAACATTTCTCCTAGTTCAGGACTTTGTGCGAGGCTTGGGGAGTCATGCACTCTAAATAGCTGGGGACAACCTCCTGATAGAGTTCTAAATGTACCATCAATGTTGGAAAGAATTAGGTGAGTAATATTTTTATAAGAAAACCTTTGTTTGCATTCTATACTCTTCTATTATTTGATTCTTATGAGAAAAACTTTTCAAAAGAATGATAAATGGAAATACATGAAAATGTTCTCACGGAGAACACCCACTCTGTAAAGTCTCATCTAGCCGGGGGTGCATCCTTCCCATGATACTTAAGCCCTGTGTTTCCAGCAAGCATCGGTCTCCTTTTGGCCTACTGAGATTGTGATGACCTTGGCTACAGGGCAAAGGCAGAAAAGAGATCAAGGCATGCACAGAAACAATAATCGGGGGAGACAAACTTGAATTCCACAGCAATTTGGCAGGGACAGCAGAAGGGCCCGGTGCACTGTCTGCCTCGGCACGCAGTTCAACTGTCTGCTCCGATAGAAACCTCCCCAGAGCAGCCTCTGAACTACAGACACACGCTGCTGTCTCTCAGCCACACCCCAGAGCAAACACTCTTCCATGTGAGCTGATAAACGTACGAGAAAATTACTGTTGGCAAATGAGTTTATTAGAGTCCTTTGAGAATCATAATCATGCTAATATGAATACTTCCATTTGCTGGGATTCTAGGACATGTCAAGCATTGGAATGGGCACTTGAAAAACATTGCCTCTAATTACAATTCTGTAAAATAAGTTACCCATTCCTTAGAAAATTAAATGCCTCAAGGTTAAATGACTAAACTGTGTTCATGTAATTACCAAGTTGCAGAGGTTATATCTGCACCTAGTATTTCTGATTCCCTTAGATTTTCACATCATCGCTATGGACTCTGTAGAGAATAATGTTGTCGGTATCATTTATTGAGCACCTATTGTGTACCTGGTGTTCCACTATGAACTGTATATATTTCTTTGTATTTAATCCCCAACATAATCTTTGATATCAAGGAATGTTATTTCCATTTATAAAAATCTCTTATAAAGGTAAAATGTTTGTCTAAGTAAGGTTTTGGGATAGTGATTACTTGTATTCAGTTCAGTTCAGTCACTCAGTCGTGTCCAACTCTTTGCGACCCCATGAATCGCAGCACGCCAGGCCTCCCTGTCCATCACCAACTCCTGGAGTCCCGACTCACGTCCATCCAGTCAGTGATGCCATCCAGCATCTCATCCTCTGTCGTCCGCTTCTCCTCCTGCGCTTAATCTGTCTAGCATCAGAGTCTTTTCCAATGAGTCAACTCTTCGCATGAGGTGGCCAAAGTACTGGAGTTTCAGCTTTAGCATCATTCCTTCCAAAGAAATCCCAGGGTTGATCTCCTTTAGAATGGATTGGTTGATCTCCTTGCAGTCCAAGAGACTCTCAAGAGTCTTCTCCAACACCACAGTCCAAAAGCATCAATTCTTCAGTGCTCAGCCTTCTTCACAGTCCAACTCTCACATCCATACATGACCACAGAAAAAACCATAGCCTTGACGAGACAGACTGTTGGCAAAGTAATATCTCTGCTTTTGAATATGCTATCTAGGTTGGTCATAACTTTCCTTCCAAGGAGTAAGTGTCTTTTAATTTCATGGCTGCAATTACCATCTGCAGTGATTTTTAGAGCCCCCCAAAATACAGTCTGACACTATTTCCACTGTTTCCCCATCTATTTCCACAGGGTTGATCTCCTTTAGAATGGATTGGTTGATCTCCTTGCAGTCCAAGGGACTCTCAAGAGTCTTCTCCAACACCACAGTCCAAAAGCATCAATTCTTCAGTGCTCAGCCTTCTTCACAGTCCAACTCTCACATCCATACATGACCACAGAAAAAACCATAGCCTTGACGAGACAGACTGTTGGCAAAGTAATATCTCTGCTTTTGAATATGCTATCTAGGTTGGTCATAACTTTCCTTCCAAGGAGTAAGTGTCTTTTAATTTCATGGCTTCAGTCACCATCTGCAGTGATTTTGGAGCCCCCAGAAATAAAGTCTGACACTGTTTCCACTGTTTCCCCATCTATTTCCCATGAAGTGATGGGACCGGATGCCATGATCTTCGTTTTCTGAATGTTGAGCTTTAAGCCAACTTTTTCACTCTCCTCTTTCACTTTCATCAAGAGGCTTTTTAGTTCCTCTTCACTTCCTGCCATAAGGGTGGTGTCATCTGCATATCTGAGATTATTGATATTTCTCCCGGCAATCTTGATTACCTGTATTACTGCAGGTATAATGGATCTTTGTTTCCTACTTTTGTTCAGGAAATAGATTGAATGTCATGTCATCTACATATAAATAATTCTATAAGGTTCTCTCAAAATATCAGCTAACATGATGCTCTTTGTATATCATTTACTCACAGAGAAGAATGACTACATGAAACTAATGACAATGATTGAGAGAACAAGCTTTGGAATCATCCCAAACTGGTTTAGAATCCCCACTGGGTCGTTTTTGAGCTCCATGATGATCCTGTAGCTACTGTTTAATCTTTCTAAGTTTCCATTTTCTTAGTTGTAAATTATTAGATAATAATACCCAACTCATAAGTATTTGTATTGGACAAATCAAATCAGGCAATGTCCATAAAACCTTTAGCTCAGTGTTTGACATCTACTAAGTACAAAATAATTGCTAGCTGTAGTTATTTTAAATCAACACTAATCACATTTAATTGACTGCATCAGTTAGAATTTGATATAGCTGCTTTAAGAGGAAAACAATTAGCAGTGCCTAACAAAGATAGATAAAACTTCTGTTGCACGTGAAAAAGCACAGAACAGAGACCAGGACATGTATGGTGACTTCATGGTGTCATTAAGGAGTCCCAAGATGGTATCTTTGTTCCATTACCTAGACAATTGCTTCCATTCTCAAGATTACCTAATGGTCTAAGGTGATTTCTGAAGTTTAAGCCAGCTCGTCGGAGTCTTGTGTCTAAAGGAGACAAAAAAAAGAGACCCCTTGCAGCCAGGCTAACTCCCTTAAATCTGCCTTCCCATGGTTCCGTGCAACCCACCTGCTCACACTTCTCTTACTATTTTTGTCCTTAGTTACATAGCCACACTGCACTACAGGGAAGCGAAGATACACAGCTTTTTATTCTAGGAAAAATTATGCCAGCTAAAGTGATTAGGATTTGTTTCAGAGGTGGAAGGGGAGGGAAGACAGATGCTGGAAAGGGAACTGATGGTCTCTGCCACAGTGGACAAGAATGATATTACCCTGATTGGAGCAGGTCAGGGCTGATGGAATATTATCAATATCTTAGATCCATCTTTTTACTGAAAAGATGGTAAATGCTCATCCAGGGAGATAATAGGATGTATGAAGGATTGCCTGATGAGTCAGAGGCAGTGCCCAAAGAGAACTCAGCTCTCCTCACTGCTGATCCAATACACTTTCCATCAACTTTGCTATCTTTCTAATAAATGACATTTTTGGTTTTTAAAAAAAATCTTTTAGAGGGATATGACTTAGACCTTTAAGGCTTCTAGTTCTTGTTTCATCCTTCACATTGGTGAACAGTGGTCAATATTCAATTTGCCATTGTAAACTCTGTTTATAATCATTAACAGCCATTTTACCAAGGCAATAAATACAATTCTGTTATTTGCTCTACAGATATTTTCTAAGCCTTTAATTATTCTGTTATTCTCCTCTGAACTCATTTTATTATTCTTACAGTCTAACATTTATCCTATGAAGATGCATTTTGCCCCTCCTGAGGTTATAGCCAGGGAAATATTATAGAGTCTATAATTTTCAAGCTTGTGTTTTTATTAAAGGAAATTTGGTTTGCAAGTTTCTATCTCATTTAAGCTAAAATGTGAAATACTAATGTGGTGTTTGATATCTATGCAATCCTCAGGGCCTTTTAAATAGGCTTTGGAAAAAAACTTTTCTTTTTAGGAGAGGAAGATATGTAATGCTAAAATCACCCTAGTAAATGGACACAAGCGGTGAAAGATTAGAATTAAGTGCAGGCCAGTAAATTTTAAATGAATCCTAAATTAGAGTGATTTCTCTAGTTCCTAATTAAAGAGGTTTTAATCACAGCCTGAGAATAAAAGCATAAAAGAACATGCAGCAAGAAAGAAATCATAATTATTTAGTTGGAAGAAAGACATGTTAGAAAAAAATCTGTGCCATCATCTTAACTTGTCATACCTTCCAGGCATGCTTTCAAAAGAAAACAGAATTTCTTTCTGCTCTCTAGAAACTTGGATTTACCTCAATGATAGATTCTTTTGCAAATGAATTAATAGGGAATTCCAAATTTTAACAAGATGTCTTCTCATAGAAAGACGTTAATCCTAGATTGGTAAATCAAAGAAAAAAAGACAAAAAGCTATATATAGAACCCGGAAAAAATCTTTTAAATAATAATATATATAAGCAAGGGTATTTTAAAAGTTATAGAAGGATACACACCAAGAGATTAATAGTAAATATCCTGAGTGGCAGAATAGTGAAGAATTTCCCCCTTTTCAATCTACGCTATTTTTATAAAGAGAAAAATGTTGTTTCTATTTTAATTACAGATGACACCATTACCCGATGACAAACCACTGAATTTGAAAGTTAATAGGTGAACTCTCAAATGTATATTTTTAATGAAAGAACAAAACGCATCTGTCAGGTAGTTAGAATAGGAAAAAGAAAAATACTCAGATCCTACAGGATCTCAAAGAGCAAGCTGGAGAGTTCTCTGGGTGGCTACAATCTCTCTTCGGGGGATCCTTCTCCTGGTGAGGGGGAATTTGGAGTCGGCTAATGTCTCTGTTAATCCCTGTTATCACCATAATAATGCTGCTTATGATTACTCCGTGTATAATCAATTGTCTAACCCATTTTGTCTCTTCCCCGGTCAACAAGCTACAACATTCAGTGCCAGTTCAACAAGGATGTACAAAATGACAGCCAACCACAGAAAATACCACTCAGCCTCAGATGGACACTGCTGTGAGGCCTCTGGGGCTTGGGACTAGCAAGAGGGGGAGGCCCAATGCCCCTCGCCATCCCAGCTGAGCAGGAAGTAGCCAGAGAGACCTCAACGACCCCACTCCCAGAGACCTGGGCCTCCCATCTCTTGAGGGGGTAATGTTAGGTAGCTGGAATAGGAAAAAGGAGTCCAAATGGCAGTACCTAAAAGACAAAGAAAGGGAAAGCCCAGGAAAAACCTGCAGACGAGTGAGAACTTCAGGTGAAACAAACACACTCCTTCTTGGCTAGCCCAGTTTGCATAGGGCAGGCTCAGCGAGGAGGAGACAAATGAATAAAAGAAGGAAGTCAAGACGGACTGAGGCCCCTCCTTTGGGGTTGTCTTGAGGGTGTACTAATCTTTGCTTGCCAAATAAAACTCTTAGCTGTAACCGAACTGTAACACTGTTCCGTCATTTCAAATCTTTGCTGTGGCAAGACAGAACTGAGGAAATTACACACTCCCCCAACATCTCCAGAGACAAGTTGATATTGTGTGGACAGAATATCTACTGTATTGGAGGAAATTATGGCTCTGTTTATCCAACAAAACACTTGGTCCTTTGAAGATGTCAGAATTTGTCTACTCATGGCTGCAGTCACCATCTGCAGTGATGTTGGAGCCCCCCAAAATAAAGTCTGCCACTGCTTCCACTGTTTCTCCATCTATTTGCCATGAAGTGATGGGGCCAGACGCCATGATCTCTGTTTTCTGAATGTTGAGCTTTAAGCCAACTTTTCACTCTCCTCTTTCACTTTCATCAAGAGGTTCTTTAGTTCTTCTTCACTTTCTGCCATAAGGGTGGTGTCATCTGCATATCTGAGGTTATTGATATTTCTCCCAGCAAACTTGATTCTAGCTTGTGCTTCATCCAGCCCAGAATTTCTCATGATGTACTCTGCATATAAGTTAAATAAGCACGGTGACGATATACAGCCTTGACATACTCCTTTTCCTATTTGGAACCAGTCTGTTGTTCCATGTCCAGTTCTAACTGTTGCTTTCTGACCTGCATACAGGTTTTTCAAGAGGAAGGTCAGTGATCTGGTATTCCCATCTCTTTCAGAGTTTTCCACAGTTTATTGTGATCCACACAGTCAAAGGCTTTGGAATAGTCATGTAGTCATATACGGATGTGAGAGCTGGACTAGAAAGAAAGCTGAGCACTGAAGAATTGATGCTTTTGCACTGTGGTGTTGGAAAAGACTCTTGAGAGTCGCTTGGACTGCAAGGAGATCCAACCAGTCCATCCTAAAGGAAATCAGTTCTGAATGTTTATTGGAAGGACTGATGTTGAAGCTGAAACTCCAAGTTTGGCCATCTGATGTGAATAGCTGACTCATTTGAAAAGACCTTGATCCTGGGAAAGATTGAAGACAGGAGGAGAAGGGGACGACAGAGGATGAGATGGCTGGATGGCATCACCGACTCAATGCACATGTGTTTGAGTAAACTCCAGGAGTTGGTGATGGACAGGGAGGCATGGCATGCTGCAGTCCATGGATCGCAAAGAGTCGGACATGACTGAACAACTGAACTGATTTTTATAAAATTTGAAGAAAAAAAAATCTTTGTTTTCCAGATGTCCACATAATGGTACTATTATTTTACTATGGTAAACAGGAACAAATGAAGAATAAAAAAAGTACTAGTTCGTGTAAATGTACATGAAGTCCCTTCATGTAAACTTATTAGCATTTAAAAGTAAATTTATATTCTGTTATATTTGAAACAAGCACCAGTAAATGGCAAAAGTTATTTATTCAGTCTATGAACAATGGCAGTGTTCATGGCACGTATCAATTGATAACCACGGGCAATAATTCCAAATGTCTCAAGGAGCTGAGAATGGGAATGTCTGGTGAATCCACTTGGGTTTCTGCCCTCACCACTGTGTGCACAACCTGAGTTATCTACACATTAGTTGGTAAAAAGAAATTTTCCCAGAGGTCAGCCTTATCCACACATGCTCATTCCCCTTTTTCCTGTGCTTTCTCTCACCTGCCTGTCCCCTCCAATGCCAAGGAGCAAGAAACAGTGATAGGAGACAGAGATGCAGGAAGAGCCAAAAATCAGGGCATTGAGTAAAAAGCCAGTACAGACCAAATAGAGGTGTCGACCTTCTCCTTCAAAGCTCTCCTCCCAAGTGTTCCACAGGACCTCACGCTCTCCAGCTGCCCTGTCTCAGGCGAAACCCAGTGCTCACTGCAGACACTGCAGCCTCAGATCCTTTCTGTGACCTACTCTTCTTCCACATGTCATCAGAATCTAGCCCAAGCATAGACTGTGTCCCCTCCATGTCTATTTCTGATCAAACCTGAGAAATCTAATTGCAGAGCCCCATAGAAGTCTATAGCCATTCAGCTGATAACCTTCTGGGAAAATAAACCAATTATGCAGGATTCAAATACTTTATCTCAACCATAGAAGATGCCCAGAACTGCCTTTCTGAGGCTTATTTCAATCTCCTTATAAGGAGACTTCCAAGAAAGAATTCATCCTACAACTTATAAGCTGGCTGACCACAGTTCTTAGGAGATTCAAACTGAGTAATGATTGACTACTGTAATCCTTAGGTTTGCTCCTAGTCCATGTTCAAAGGGAGACGGAGAGCTGGGAGTCAAAGGTAAAGATTCTGTATCCTGAAATCTCTGCAAGTCAGAGCAACACAGAAAAGTCACTTCAAGAGGCTATGTCAGGCTTCCCTGGTGGCTCAGTGATAAAGAATCTGGCTGCCAGTGCAGAAGACATGGGTTCGATCCCTGATCCAGGAAGATTCTACAACTAAGAGCAAATAAGCCCATATTCCACAACTACTGAGCCCATGAGCCACAGCTGCTGAAGCCGGCACACCCTAGAGCCTGTGCTCTGCAACAAGAGAAGCCACCACAATGAGAAGCCCATGCTCCACAACGAGAGAGCAGCCCCTACTCACGGCAACTAGAGAAAAGCCCACGCAGCAACCGAGACCCAGCACAGCCCCAAATCATAAACACATAAACGAAAAAAAATTTTTTAAGAGGCTATGTCATCTCAAGTAGATTGTGACTCAAAGAAGAACAAGGCAGAGCAGCAGATGAGTCAAGCAAAGGACAGGGCTCCCAGGGGTAAACAGATTATTATCCAGAAGTATAGACTCTATGCTTTGCAATTTAGATTTCTTAGCTGATCAAGCAACGAACGAGTCTTAAGCCAGCAAAAAAGAAGTGAGAGTTGGTATTTCCTCGCTGATACGTCTGCCCACCTGCCGGGGAACAGCAGCTGGCTCCTGGTCAGCATTCTCTTGTTAGTTCTGACTTGAGACAAGCCTAGGGATGCCACACAGTGGGAATAAAGCATAGATTCCCAAGCTTTAGGGGTTAGACTTTTTCTTTTTCTTTTTTACCTCTGGTCTGTTAAAAATGAACCAAAGAACTTACTCTTGAATTATGCTAAATTTGTTAATTTCTGAGTTTCATCATTTTAGATGTCTCTCTTTTGATTAAATGATTCTAGAAATTTACTGCACCTTGTAGGGATATTTCACAGAGAATATGGCTTGCTCTCTTGGCTTGTCCATCATCAGCTGTGTCTACAGATGTGTGAGTTAGCAGGAGACCAAGTGCCAAGGTTCAGGCTGTCTTACTCCCTCCTAAGGACTGACCACTGACCACTGTGTGCTGAGAGGAGCACAGTGTCAAGTGTGCACAGGCAAACTTGTCCGGAGCCCAACCAGACCCACAGATCCTTAACTGCCTTTCCCTGGAACCATTCAGAAGCTTCGACTAAGACTTTCATCGAGCCCCGGGACTCACACCTGGCCCTATCCACAGGACTTTCTGTAAAAGATGGCCTCTCCAAATCATGGGATTGGGATGTCCAGAAGCAAATGCACCTTGTGAAATGCCTGAGAGACACAGAGGAGAGGAATTTTATCAGGAGAGAAGAAAACTAAGTCCAGAATGGTTTTCATCACTTATTATTTCCTATTACTATTGCAATAGCAATTATTTTCCTATTATTTCCTACTTTCCTACAATATTTTTCCCTATTACTATTGTAACAAATTGCCACAAACTTAATAGCTTCAAACAAAACAAGCTTATTCTCTTCTAGTTCTGGAAGTCAAAAGCCCAAAATCAGTCTCAGTGGACTTAAGGCAGTCTGAAGGCAGAGCTAGTTCTTTCTAGAGACTCAAGAGGGAAACCCGTTTCCTTGCCTTCCCCCTCTTCTAGGGGCTAGCTACATTCCTTGGCAGGGGGGCCCTCCTCCATCACCAAAACCAGGGCCTGGTGTCTGGCTTCAGTCATCACAGTATCATCCTCTCCTGTAATCAAATCTCCCTCCCGCTCTCCCCTATATAGAATCTTGTGATAACATTTAGGGACCACCAGCATAATCTCTCCACATGGAGACACTTAAATTTATCATTCTGGCAAAGTCCCCTGCCTGATAAGGTCACTGACAGGCTTCTAGGATTAAAATGTGAATATTGGTGGAAGGATCATCATTCCATCCAGCACAACCAGAAAATAAGGATGTTTATGGTTATATGAGACAGGGTTCTCTAAGAAACATAACCAATAGAATATAGATATGATATAGATATATAATTTTATACATAATACCATTTTAAATATGTTATGCTGCTGCTAAGTCACTCCAGTCATGTCCGACTCTCTGCGACCCCATAGACGGCAGCCCATCAGGCTCCCCCATCCATGGGATTCTCCAGGCAAAATACATTAATACCTTATATTAAAGCTCTTTCTAGATATATTATATATATATATATTAAATATCATAATTATATGATATATAAATATACTAATAAATATAAAATTTTATATCTATTTTCATAAATATGTAATATTTATATAGTCAATAAACATATTGATATTTTAAATACATTATAATCATACATCTAGAAGGAGGATCTCTTTTTTTCATATTGAAGTATCTGCGCCAGTGTTCCGGCCTGTATAATCCCATGGACAGAGGAGCCTGCAGGCTACAGTCCATGGGGTCTCACGGAGTCAGACAGGATTGAGCAACTTTCATATAGTTGCTCCACAGTGTTGTGTTAGTGGCACAACAAAGTAAACCAACTCTTTGTACACCTATCTCCACTTTTGTGGATTTCCCTCCTATTTAGGTCCCCGCAGAGCAATGAGTAGAGATCCCTGTGTTGGTGTTAGTCACTCAGTCGTGTCTGACTCTTTGCTCCTCTGTCCATAGAATTCTCCAGGCAAGAATACTGGAGTGGGTATCCACTCCCTTCTCCAGAGGATCTTCCCACTCCAGGGACTGAACCCGGGTCTCCCGCATTGCAGGCAGATTTTTATCATCTGAGCTGTTAGGGAAGCCTCTCTTTTTTGGATTTCTTTCCTATTTAGTCACCACTGAACAATGAGGAGAGTTCTCCTTGCTATACAGTAGTTTTTCATTAGTCATCTATTTCATACATAGTAGTGTGTATTTGGCTGTGATTATGCTACATATAGGCTGTGTACTTATGACAAATATTTTGATTTCTCTGAGCCTCATTTTCCTTATGTATAAATTGTGAATTATTTTGCCATAACTATATGAAGTATTGTATGCCAAGTGATTTATGAATTGCGACAGAAAATAAAGATGTTATTTTGAAGGGCCTACCATGCACTCTTGCCTATTTACAAATAAATGCATTGTTAATTTCATATATTTTGGTACTTTAAAGTAGTTTAGATGTCTATAAAGTTAATGGTTAAAATAGCAAAACTCTTTTGGGGCCCCAGAGGAATTCTCTACACTTTCCATGTTGGTAAACTTACTATCAGTACTTCATCATACAAAGTAATTCCAACTTCTAGAAATAAAATTAGCTTCAGAGCAAGGAAGATGATTATAAGCCAAAGTGGCTAAGATAAAGGATACCAAAGTTGGATATTTTGTTATGTATAAAAGGGATCTGAAGAGTAGTTATAGTATTAAAGTAGTATCAAAGATATTTACATGTAATACATACATAGTATCTTAATTTAATATGTATTTTGTGAGTAGACTATCCGATGGCATTTTCTAAAATAAGAAAAATTAATAGCAATGAGAATTTGAACACTGACCCTGAAAAATAGGGCTGTTATTTCTCTAGGCAAGACGTAGGTATTTCTCAAGGATGTAAAGATTTCTCAAGGATGTAACTCACTGAGCACCCTCAGGCCTCTGCCCTGCAATCCCCAAGCTTTGCTGTTGTTGTTCAGTTGCTCAGTCATGTGAGCAACACCTTGTGCTCCATGGACTGTAGCCCTGCCAGACTCCTCTGTCCATGGGATTTCCTAGCCAAGAATACTGGAGTGGATTGCCATTGTCTTCTCCAGGGGATCTTCCCAGGGATTGAACTCGTGTCTTCTGCATTGGCGGGTGGATTCCTTTATTGCTGAGCCACCAGGGAAGCCCAATCCCCTAGCTGACTATTTAACAATCTTGTCCCTTCTGATTGGTCCACATCTGTGCCGTCCCAGGTGTGTCATAAAATACCACTTCTGCTAACAGGAGGACCAACTACTGTTTCCAGTCTGTATCCAGAGGTCTGCGTTCCCGATCATCGGCCAAACCTGATACCTAATTATACACACCTTTTCCAGTTTTCTGTGAATCTGGCATTTCTGTTCATTATTATTCAAGTGAGGTGTTATACACAGTAGCCATTTAGTAAATATTTGCTGTTAAATTATTCCAATATGAGATGAGAAAGAAAAGTAGAAACTATCACAGTTTCCTATAAATTATCCACATGAATACTACTTTGGGAAAGTGAAAGGCTTATTTAAATGTTTTAGACATTATAATATCATGAGCAAATATTTTTCTGTCATAGAAACACATGGGTTATAAACTGATAATATATTATAGAAATTGATAACAGTAATTAAGGAGGAGGAAACAGATTCTCCTAAATTGATAATGTGAAGAAAGAATTGTATCAAATTTTGTGGAGAGAAATTTGATACTGCAAGGCAAGAGTAGTTAACAGCTCTCCCCTCCTTTTATCCAAATGTCTGCTTCTAGGAATTTTGCATAAGAGATAATCTTATACTTAAATTTTGTATAATTACAAAAAGACCAGGATTTAAGAACACAAATATTCAAAGAATCACTCATAGTAGCAACAAAGAGAAATTACACAAGTGCCCAATTATGGAAACAGAAATAAATTATATTGCTTACCTATAATTAATACTTCACACATTATATATTTCCATTAAATGCATTGTATAAAGATATTAAATTATGGAA